>KZ538701.1:41166-52901 GCA_000934665.2 Catajapyx aquilonaris
CCCCCCCCCCCCTCCCCCCCGTGACCAACCATGGTATTTCAGCAGACCCCTCCCCCCAAAACGGTCACATGGTATATGGACGACCCCTAAGAGGGCCCATGGCTCTCGCACAGGGTACAAATTATTATTATTATTATTATTATTATTATTATTATTATTATTATTATTATTATTATTATTATTATTGGTGCAGAAATGGTATGGTCACTTGCCAATGGTCAGCTTACCCTGTTCTGTAGTTTGGGTTGTTGACCCCTAGATAGTGTGCAAATGAAATGGCGTCATCATATGCCTACACCTTCAATTGGGGCTTCGGGAACCATGTCCCCAGCAAAATTGGTTAATATGGGCAATATAGCACTGAAGGACTCATAGAACAATATAATATTCTTGATGCATCTTATTTGCATCTTTTATTGAATCCATCCCCTGAGGCCTAACACCAGTGAAATTCAA
This sequence comes from Catajapyx aquilonaris, assembly GCA_000934665.2. NCBI lineage: Eukaryota > Metazoa > Arthropoda > Diplura > Dicellurata > Japygidae > Catajapyx > Catajapyx aquilonaris. The sequence goes on from KZ538701.1 coordinate 41,623, forward strand.
GCTCTGGAAAAACAAATAATTTCATTCCAGAGCTTGATTACTATCAAGTCACTATTATCAGGAGGTCATTTTAAATTCAATTCCTCCAGAGTAGACCTCTTAAAGCAGGGGTTCCCAACCTGGGAGTCGTGGCCCCCCAAGGGGGCCGTGGAGCAGGTCCAGGGGGGCCGTGAGAGGCATTGTACCTTATTTGGTAAATATATTTCTTGTATTGTTTGGCCACTTCATTGAAGATGTTTCGCTGCTTCATTAAAGATTTATGTATGTAACTTTAGCAAGGGGCCGTGGAGAAATTTTAGGTGATTTGGGGGGGGGGGGTCGCGGGTGCAAAAAGGTTGGGAAACCCTGTCTTAAAGGCACAGGTTTCATAGTGAAGAAACAGAAGTGCAATGACTTTTAAATCTCATGCATGCTTATTTATCACATGGTCATAAGGTTTTGTTCAAAGGTTGAAGGCTTGATAAAGGTCTGAATTTTTAAAAAAACTAATGTAGCACAAACAAGAGGTGAATGTCTTGAACAGAGATTTTGCAGAAACTGTGATCCCCAACGAACATTGAGTGCATTATTACACAATGATATGATATATTCATTCCAACTTTATTAAATTGCAGAGCACATGAGACTTTTGACAAATCCATAAACAAGTGATAATATATCTTGCAGGTCAAACTTGTTTTTTAACCTTATAATGTGGGCAGTTCAGGGTGGTTATCTATCATCATAAGGCAGATGAAACAAAATTCATACAAATTTTCATTTTCTCTAAATACACTTGGTGGTCTTCATTTCATATGGGATATTATACCTCCAAGATATGCTAACATGCACAGCATGGTCCAACAAGAAGAAACACTGCTTATAGAATTTCAGTTTATCGAGCTCATTTCTAGCAAACAGAATGTATTCGATTTCTTGTAGCATTCAAAGTACTACTTGCTCCTCTTCTAGCGTAGCAGAGATAATCGATGGCTGATGGTTATTGATTTCAATTCTGAATTTCAAAATTCCACCTTGGATAGTAAATCAATGTTTGGCCATCTAATGGCATCATCTTTGCAGCCAATGGATTTTATATCTCTGAAAAGTTCAGATCAGAAAACTAGGCTTAGAAGCCATACATAGGAGGAGGTAGGAGCAGCACTGGAATTGTGAATGATATGCTTTGTCATGTCAAAAATCATTCTAGTCTCCTCCCAGATAGGGCATCCAAGCCTGGGCCTTATGATATTAACTTTTGGCTGCTGAATATTCAGAATATATCCAGGGGCCTCAACAACCTTTGGCCTCTGACGTCGTGCCATTAAAAATACTCATGGACATAGAAACTATGAACATTTCTTAAGGCCATGGTGAAAGAATTTCTGTCGGGGTTATACCAGTGAATTTAAAAATATATATATATATTTAGTTTGGTTGTATTATAATACAACAAACTCGACAAAGGGTTTAAAAAAGTATTAGGGAACGGCTCTGCCCATCCATCTGCCCATCTGTCTGTGGACAGGTATCAGGGCCTAAACCACAAGAGATATCGACGAACAGTTTTTGGATTTGGATTCTGTAGACCCTAAACAGGTTTCATGGTCAACTTCCAGTGACCAGCCACTTCCAGTTTTCCGGATCCACTCTATCCTCAGTCCAGTCTAGAGGCAGATGAGACATGAAACTGTCCAATTTGAATTACCTTAGCAATCTACTTGAATCACACTCGCCTTTGTCGCTACTGTTACTGTGACTCATTTAGTAATGTGTAGTGGCCCAGACCGCTCTGTTGTTGTTAAACAACAAGAGGGCAAGAATGTACGCAATTATGTTTGTTAGTCTAGAATAAACCATTGACTGGAATAGATGGTGTTAGTGGTCTTTCCAAGCCTCAGTCACTGCCTCGTTACGTCCCTGTCCCAACTGGTGGCAAGCGGACCACTACAAATGACAACAATGGTGATGCCATTGGGAACTTGAAGAATTCGGAATACATAGCTGTGCTTTGGGAAAAATAAGGTCTGGTACACTTGAGAGCACACCTTACTTAGCTTATTCATAATGATATTAAATTTCAATTCACCTCAGCCTCATTAGCACTTGGATATGCCACAAGCAGGCGATGAAGCTTGACGCTCCTAATGGACATGTACCAGTTGACAATTGTCTCAGGATCATCATGGTAGACAAAAATGTGCCGAGTAGAACCATCACGAAGAAAAGACAGCTGCATTGAATTTGGATTTCCAATTTTTGCCGGGGCAAAAGACACATTCAGATCAGATATTCTGATGACAGCTTTGGGTTCCTTTTTCTGAAATAAAGAACCAAACCATTAACCTGTATATACTAATTGAAAACATATAACTTACTTCATTTACATAATATTTCAGGCTATCATCTGCTTCAGAGAGGACAAATTTTCGTGGATAATATTTGCAGTCTTCTTTCCCCCTTTTCATTAGGAAACTCTCCGTCTGGCCTGATAAGTACACTTGGCGCTCAGGGTGGATAAATTCTTCTCGGTCATATTTGGCGAAAATCCATTGCTCAATTAGAGTCCTATAAAATGTGCAAGAAACACTCATGACATATTTAGGCCTACTTGATATTGTTCAGTTGTTCTTTAGTGATAAACTACAAAGCAACTGTTCAAAAGCTTAATAATAAGCAGTTTATTGCCAAAAATCACTAACCAGAACTGTTAGATGGGAAAAGAGTGTACAATGATTTAGAGAATATTATCACACTTCCTGGAATTTAAATTCGCAACTAGTCCTCACTTTTAGTTTGTTTATATATTCAAATTCACAATTACTCCTGAAATACATGCGAAAATAACGTTCCTTCAGGTCATAATATTCCAAAACAGGACATACAGTGGGTCACCTTCCACAGGACGGCGATAACATGCTGGTACCCATTGCTCATACTTCAGCTTTGCAGCAACATTTCCCAGTTGACGCATTCGCTCCACCTGTGATTGTTCCCAACGATCTAACTTTAAGTGCTTCACCTTGGAGATGTGAGGACCAAGGCCTCGGTGAATCCCAGCACAAATCTTGCACAGAAACACACCCAAAATGTATGATGCATATTCTGGTCCTTTGAAAGAAAGAAAAAAACATGTCTAGTAAATGAACAACATTAATATTGATTTTTTAGTCTTGACAAAATTCTGTAGCAAGCTCTTTAAACTTTCAGAAACTTTAATAATCCAACTTTATACAATTTAAGGCAAACCATAACTCACGATACTTTGCATTTTTTTTTATTCCAACAAAGTCTATTTCCTGTCATCCACTGAGAACTTGTGAACTGCTGAAGGTTTTTCTCTGCACCAAACCAAACAGGGATAGTTTTAAAATCCCACAGACTCAGTCTAATGCAGTGGTTCCCAACCTTTTTCGGGTCGTGACCCCCTTTTATGAGAGTCAAGTAACCTGCCCCCCACCCTGTTAGCAGATGTAGCAAAAGCCTTCGTGATGAATTTCCTATAAAATTTATTTTCTTGGTTGATTTATTTTAGTTATTTTTTATTTTATAAAAATAACCGCAACCTGTTACGGCCCTCCTGGACATGCTCCATGGCCCTCCCCTTGGGGGGTCGCAACCCCCAGGTTGGGAACCACCAGCCTAATGCCACACATGGTCAGGTCAGAAGATCTGCATTGGTTTGTCATTGAATTGGATGATTAATAGATAGATCTTACTAGGCTCTAGGCACAAATGAAACACAAGCTATACTAGGGAAAGAACACATCTTCAAAAATTAATTTAATAATTACTAGCAGAAATAAATTTATTGTTATTACAAGTATCCTAAAACTGCTACTAATACCATGGTGATTTAAAATATCTCTTGGCATATTGTAAGTTCATCTCAGTAGTGAGGCGGCCACCCTACGCCTTCATATTTACCCACTAGATCCCTGCATTCCCACTGCTCTCTCTTTGGCCTTGGTTTTTTTCTACTAAAGGTACAACATGAATCTGAAATATCACTTGCCTTGAGTAACTTTTCACACAGGAAAAAAACTACACGAGCACAACTGACTGATGGTAGCATAGGATGACAATCAAGTCCAAAACAACTTGCGTCAGCAACCCTTCATTCTCCAAGGCCAGTACACACATACCCCATTTAATTTGGAAAAAAAAAAGAAGAAGAAGAAGAAGAGTAAAAAAACAACTGAAATAATTTACCTGTCACCTACTAACCCTCCGAGTCCTGTGTTTCGATTTTGATTAGCGTGTAATTCTTAATAGCGAAACTGATACGTACAGCTACAACTAACACACTTATATCACTGAATAATGGGATTACGCGATTGCATAAACTCAATACACAGGCCTTCCAGAGTCCTGTTCTGCCTTTTTCTATCACCCCATAATTGGAAGAATAATGTGTGATAGAGACACCACTCCATGACGTTAATAATGAGTTTTACCTTTGACTCCGCAGTCAACGCAAGTGCCATTTCCCGACTTTTTAAGGAGCTCCTGCAACAACTTCCCATTCTCGTCCGCCATCTTTGAAAGACTAACAATGCTGCCAATCTTACTTTTCGCCAGGGATAGGGATGCCAACATGGCTCTCCAATACGGTGCCATTTCATGAATACAGTATCAGAAGGCTGGAAGGCCTAACGTACTACAACACTATTAAGCAGTCATGTAGAGACGATAGACGAACGTGACCTCAATACTTTTTAGGGAGAGGGAGGAATCACAGGCTGTAAGCAGGTGCAGAAGGACTGGGAAAATCACATACGTACTAGTAAATAAGTATACTGTAGCTAGTTTTGCTTCCTTATTGCATGGCATTATATAGCCTAGTCTGGAGGAGATACAGCATGCTTGATGAAAATAATTGTGTCATGCCCATGGGTTCATACAAATGAACAGATCGCATGCACTTGACAAAATCTGATGCTTATATTGTGGAGCACTTTTCATAGACAACAGAGCAGCCATCATCATCAACCAGGGTTCCACAAAGATGTTTGGAGTAATACCTAATGTATTAGCCTAGTACTATGTACTATGATTCAATATTATGGTTTCAACCCAAATATTCCCATATTATTTTATTGTTTAATTTTTAAGTGTTTCTTTTTATGAGCAAATGAAAAACTAACACAGTAGCCTAACTAAATATCTAACATATGTGCAAGTGTCTAAGAATTACAGTTTTATGGATTTCTAAATCGTAACTTCTAAATAAGCCTTACTTTGTAGTCATTGAGGTGTCCACTACAAGGGATGGTCGGCAAATTTGGGTTAAGAATGGCAGAGAATTTTATTATAAGGGTTCCTGTAAGGTGTAAGGTTTTGTGGCAATGCAAAGGATTCCATGACAAGATTGTAGTTGAATATTGCTCTACTATTGGATCATTCATTATACGGGACTGGCGTAACAAACCAAGTAGAGCGACCATCCTGCAGTCCACTCACCCAAGAGGAAGGGTCCAGACTGAACCACAGATGGACATAATTATTGTCATGTTAGCTACCAGATTTTTTTCCCCTAAATATAGTGCACGGGCAGCAATTTGTTAAATTAAATGTAATTTGGTTGGTTTTTCTTCCTACTGCTAGTTAGCAGTCTACTTCTGCCAGCAACTTGTATGTACAACCATGTGATAATAACTCATGAGGAAGTGTATGTGAGAATTCTGACTAGCAAATGCAAGCCGCTAGCAGACTTAGCAGGGGGACGAAAAACCCACCCATTATCATTGAAAGTTAAGCAAGATTTTTGACAGTAGGCCTACCCTGCCTTGGTCTTATGGCTAGTAGTTTTACTGGTAGTAATTGTTTTTACGAAACTAGGCATTTGCAGCATGCTTATAATAATAATAACAATAACAATGATATTATTATTATTATTATTATTATTATTATTATTATTATTATTATTATTAATAATAATAATAATAGCAATAATAATAACAGCAATAACAATATTAATAATAATACAATAACAATAATAATAACAACAATAATACAATAACAATAATAATAACAACAATAACAATGATATTAATAATAATACCTTATTACCTCTCATAAAGCGGCATGCCGATATAAAACAAGGTCGACCAGCATGCCGCATGCTGGTATAACCTGGGGTAGCCGGCATGCCGCAATAACTGAGGCAGATTTCCGTAATTTTGATCCTTATTGTTGCCAAATTTTTTGGAATGCTTCTGGTACCATACTAAAACAATGTTATAATGAAAATTGGCGAGTGTACAGGCTGTGAGAATATGCAAATTCTGTTGCACAGTGCATATAAAATATGTAGATTGTGTGACCAATCCCATCATCAGTCTGCTTTGACAGGTGAACCCCCTGCTCCAACATACTGTTTGAATACATAGATTATTGCCACGCACTGCAATTGAAAACAATATATTTGGAAAATGTGCCTTTTCGATAGCCTTTATGTGAATTTCGATTTTCAGCCAAATGTCAAGTTCGGAAAGGATAATGTAACTTATGCGAAAACCTTGCCTTATACCGGCATGCCGGGATAGCCACCAACCAGATAATGCATTATTTTCTAAAAACTGGTCGACCCCGACTACACTGGCATGCCGCTTTATGAGAGGTAATACGGTAATAAAAAGAATGAACTTCTGTACTTGAGCTACTGTACAGTGTACAGGGTGGCTCTGCTAAATTAGGACACATTTTGCAATCTAACAGTATAAAGACGACAAGGGGAGGCGGAGTGGTGCTGCGGTAACGTATGCGTCCATGGATGTTAAGGTCCCTGGTTCAATCCCAGCCCGGGGACACCCCCTTCATCTTGTGCAGAGTTCAGGGTCACCTCTGGCTTCGTCTCGGGTGGTATTTCCACAGACTAAACCACCCGGGGGAGTTCACTAAAAATGGCCATGTATAAGACATTGCACTGCACCTTGCACATCCCCTCCTGTCATCCTGCCCGTGGTCCCGGGCGTTACGTACAAAGGTTCCAAATGTACTTGACATGTAATAAATAAACGTCCGTGCTACATACCTCAGATGAGGTCAAGCACTACCCCGAATTATTATTATTATTATTATTATTATTATTATTATTATTATTATTATTATTATTATTATTATTATTATTATCATTATCATAAAGACGACAATATGTAGTATACTGTAATTGGTATAACAACAAGGTGTTTCTCTTGGGTTTACAAAACTGCCATGCATGGTCAGCATTGTGAACTGCACCATGACCACTACTATCACGGTTGTCCATGTGGGGAGGACCCCCAAGGAGATAGTGAAGTTCCTCAAGCTCCCAAAAGAGCCTGATTTACTGGATAAAAAGAACTATAATGGATACCCCGTGCTAGGCCTCCATGGGCCTCTTAGGGGATCATCTTTTCTTTAACCGACTTTAATCATCGCCTACGCTGTGATGGATTTTGATTGTGGGAGGAAACGAGAGAACCTCGAGAAAACCCACGCGAACAGGGAGATAACCCATCGAAACTCTATACACATAAGTATCCTCCGTCCGACCCGGGGATCGAACTCGGAACCTTAGAGGTGGAAGGCTGCAGCACTAACCACTCCGCCACTGTGTCGCCCGATAAAAAGAACTATGATGCTGCGGAGAACCAGGAGGAGTTCTTTTCTTACGCAAAATGCATGCCCATTGCTGCATCACCAAGAGAGACAATTAAGGAGTTTGTCACCACAGTTGTTGACAAGATTGAGAAGATGGAGAGGACCCAGGCAAGTTCATATGCATTCTGGCCAAAGAGAATGGTGTGCACCACAAGATCATCTCCAGCAAGACAGTGAAAGATTGGGATAAAGGCCTATTCTTGAGGACTGGCAGTCTCCTGACGGACGCCATGAAGGAGAGACCTAAGGCACCATTGGGAGTTGGACTTATGGTCTCGCAGCTTCCCAGTGGAAAATGAAGGAAATGTGGAAGCCACGAAAGTCGAGATGACACATCATATTCAGGCTTATAATTCGACGTGTTACGGCTTACGCAAGTTGAGTCAGTGCGCCATGTTACATGTCCTTGCGGAGGCCCCAAGGAATGACTGTGCATGCAATTCTTGTAATCTGTAAATGTCAATGAGTAATATTGGCACAAACCTGATATGTTTCAGTGTCCATTCGTTATGGTGAAACATGAATCTGATCGTGTGGGGCAACATGTGCATTTGACAGTTGTATCTTCTCGGTTTCAAAGGTAAGTCAGGGAGGGAGTGAGCTGGACATTTTCCATTAAATGCATCATCTCTCTCAAATGACTGTAAACATCATTTCTCCGCCGTTACGAACGGACTCCCCATGTAGTGAGGCACACTTGCGCAGGCAAGCTACACAGGTGACACCATTGGACAGTACCAGTTATGAGACCTCCATCCTACAATCACTACAGAGCAGTTCCACGAAAATGTGTTTCCTACATAAGCGTGCAAAAACCTAAGTTGTAGGGAAAAATCATGTTAACATAAATTGACATGATTAATTCGGAACTAGATAGCTATTGCGTGTGATATGTACCTAATTTCCTGCCACTGTATGATTCTCTACATTGGGAAAGTGATACATGTCCACACACATTATGCAGGATACATACCGTGTGCTTCAGAATGAACATGAAATAGTGTCATGTACTATCCTAGGTTCAATGTCCCATTCGCATTGGATGAAACGATGTCACGTACCTGCTGGTCACCTTCACAGGGACTTCAAATTATACAGAGCAGAGAGGAACGGGATGGAATGGGAAAGGTAGCGGGGATGATGAGGGGATGAGAGGGGGGAAATATGCATTCGTTCACCTAATTTATGCAGCACAATTGGGATTTGAAACATTCATGTGCTGTCAGCTTGTAGGAGCGTCGATACAATTTCACCCAATACAAATGAGAATCTCGAATAATTTGGCATTGGGAACTGTTCTTAACAAAGAAAGTTAGAGTCGTATGTCCAGCATTCCTTAAAGTGACTGAAATTTTCTGTATGTAGGTAACTGTCCTGAAGTCATTGTGAAATAAATTTGTGTCTTCAGAAGTAGGACTATGAACTTGAAGTTGCCTTCATGACAACAGCATCAACCTCAATTTGGTTTAAACAGCATTTCTCCACATAAGGTATTTTATTTTCCCTTTCCCAGTCACTCTAGGAAAGTCTGTGTTCTGTTGTCATGCACGTCGCCATGAAGTAGTTGTATGCTTCCTGCTGTGTGTATTTATCCCTTTTTTCTGAATAAAAATAGCTTCACAACTGTCGGTGGATTACGATGTCCATTCGTTACAATCTGTCCATTCGTTACGGCAGCATGGAGAGATCGGCGCTGATGTTGCCATTATATGAAAACTCGAAGATCATAAACGATTTTGCTTCCTTCAATGCTTCTCTTGCCAACGTCACAAGAAATTGACGTTTCTGACCTCGGAGCTCGCAGATTTTCGACACTGTTATGTTGGCGTGAAGGCGGATTTTTATGTCTCGGACGCGTCTGTTTGTTACGCAGACTTTGAAGACGTGTACAAGGGTATGTTATCGTAACGAAATGCATGCACTGCATGAAATGGATTCAGCATAGCCACATGCTACATGCAATATGCTACCATTTTCCCTGACAGTCTATTTATCCTCTCTGCGAACGTTTTCATTGCGGAAATAGAGAACGACTTTCTGTTCGTTACGCGTGGAAATGCCCAGATACAGTACTTATGGTTACCGAAGCAGTGGTAGCGGAGGGGATATGGTATCCGACTGCTAATCGGGAGGTCCTGGGTTCGTTCCCCGGGGCCGGCAACCCTAACCGTGGTTTTCTGTGGTTTCCCACGGTCCCTCCAGGTAAATGCCGGGGTTGTTTCCTAAAATAATAGGCCACAGCCGCTTCTTCCATCCCTATCCTATTCCCAAAAAGCGAAGTAAAAATGCAAAGAAAGAGTTCCAGTCAGTACTTATGGTTGAACCGAAGCAGGTTGGTGTAGTGGATATGGAGTCTGCCTGCTAATCAGGAGGCCCTGGGTTCAAATCATGGGGCAGGTGACCCTGACCGTGGTTTTCTGTGGTTTCACCCGGTCCCCCCAGAAAAATTCCGGGGTCGTTTCTGTAAAAAAGGCCACAGCCGCTTCCTTCCATCCCTATCCTTGGCCCCACCCATGTGTGATGTAAGAGTCAGAAAAATGGAAGAAAACTGATGGTGGTATGCCACCCGCCTAAAAGGGCTCCCCCCTATCACGGGGTAAAATGAAATTGAAAAAAATTGAAAAAATATACAATACTTATGTTTGACATAATTCACTTCATTGTAATCATCATCTATTCCTCTTTTTAACGACGTTTCTATTTACTTGTTCATTTGTCCTCATTATCGGGACCATCCTGTATGTATACAGGGTGTGTATGTGAATTCACTTGCCAAAATGGTACAGGCGGTTGGGGATGCTTATGGAAGAAGCATGGCATGAGTCCAAAAAGCCGGCAACAGCATTGACGATGTCTATCCTGACAGATATGGATACCCCTGTACACAGCCATACCAGGTTGGCAGAAGCCCGAACCAGGTCCGGTTCAGTGTGATACTGGCCGTACTCTCCCGTGAGTCGCATACCAATAATCGACCTTCATCCTGGCGTCACATAGGGAGAATTTGGGAATAGGAATCTTGGAGGGTTTTAACCAGGTTTTCGGTATAGTTATTATCAGGTGATTGGGAACGTTTTAGGATGTCATCGAAAGGGAAAACCATGTCCCTTAGGGTGGAGTGAAAAAAGTCAATATTTTTTTTTCGGAAACGGGTATTCTTCAATGACTGTGTATGAGACCTAGTAACAATTCTGTAAAATTTTTAATTTTTACGACGTCATCTTGAGTCTGCACATTTGGCTTAAAGTTTGAAATTTTTTGAAATTTTTTTATATTCTTACAAATTTTTTTATATTCTTACAAATTTTTTTTAAGTACTTGAAACAAAAAAAACCCCTGCCGGGTAGTCACTACATAGTTGAACAAGGCCTGAAATATAGACAGGATTTTTTAAAACATTTTTAGGTGGTGGTTTCAGTCTGCATATGAGGCTTAAACTTATCCAAATATTCGTAAATGTCTGATATTTTTAACGTTTTATCATTATTTCTGATATCCTCTTTTAATGTTATCAAAACTTGTTTATATAGCTTTCGTTATTCAACTTTGCATTGTGCATCTCTTCGCTACTGCATATTAAACTACCCAGGACTCACCACGGGGAGGTGGTTGCACTTGGAGTCCCACCCATGCCCTCCCAACCACCCAACCATGAG
>JYFJ02002678.1:0-52844 GCA_000934665.2 Catajapyx aquilonaris
GGCACAAAATGTTTACTTTTTTGGGCATATCGAGGATTATGTTACAGAAAGTAAAAAGCCAGAATAATTTTATAGGCCTTAAGTTTAAATATAAGGTCGCAAACCGGAGCAAAAATCGAATAAACTGACAGAAAATCACAAAACTTGGCCAAAAGACACAAAGTGCAAGCAAGTATCACTTGCTCTGGACTCTACCGCTTATAGCCAGTTTCCACTTGCACCAGACTTGCACAATATGTTGCCAAATGTTTTTTCAATCAGAGGAAAATTTAGAAAAAAAAATATTTGACATGCGTGTCACGGGAACATGTTTCGTATTGCTTCTGAACGATTTTGGGCCTGTCCAGAGCACAAAAAATACTCCTAAAAAAAACCAAACATGTCTCTGAAGGAATAGGCCCAAAAAGTCCCCAAATTACTGCAAAAGGTTTAAAAAGTACCCCAAAAAAGGCCGAATAGGCAAAATAGTTCCCAAAACCACGAAATAGGCCATTTTAGGCACTATAAAACCTACATTTTCCACATCCTGCACTTATGAAACGGATAGATCTCTTCACAAAATGATTCCAACTGTTAAGGAACTAAATAGGCATTTGCCTAAAAATCCGGACGAAATCCCGAATTGCCCCGCCATTTTTTCGGGTCTTTTTTGCAGTAATTTGGGGACTTTTTGGGCCTATTCCTTCAGAGACATGTTTGGTTTTTTAGGAGTATTTTTTGTGCTCTGGACAGGACCAAAATCGTTCAGAAGCAATACGAAACATGTTCCCGTGACACGCATGCCAAATATTTTTTTTTCTAAATTTTCCTCTGATTGAAAAAATATTTGGCAACATATTGTGCAAGTCTGGTGCAAGTGGAAACTGGCTATAAGCGGTAGAGTCCAGAGCAAGTGATACTTGCTTGCACTTTGTGTCTTTTGGCCAAGTTTTGTGATTTTCTGTCAGTTTATTCGATTTTTGCTCCGGTTTGCAACCTTATATTTAAACTTAAGGCCTATAAAATTATTCTGGCTTTTTACTTTCTGTAACATAATCCTCGATATGCCCAAAAAAGTAAACATTTTGTGCCGATTTGAGATTTTTTCGTGCCTATTTGAGGGTTTTTCGTGCCCATTTCGGTGTTTTTTCGTGCCTAAAAATCCGGACTCTAATTATCAGCAGTCGGATTCCTCCAAACTTGCCACGGTTCCGCCGGATAAGTCCGGGCAGCGCAAAAGGAGGAAAATAAATAAAAAGGTCAGGTTGGACGGGTTCTAATCAACAACGACCTCGAACGCGCAGCTCAGGGAGATAAGGAAAGTGGGAGGTTGGGTGGTGAAAAGTCAGATGCGCGGGGGGGGAAGGCCGGTGGGCGAGCATGTGGGGGAGGGGGTGCGCACTACTTGCGACTACCGGCATCTAGCGTCCGGGGGGAGAAGCGCTCGTAGACTGTAGTTCGTGCGCTGCCGCTGCGACATTTCTTGGTGGACCGATAGTACACACATCAAATGGCAGAAATGTGACTTGCAGAAAGCTTTGTGTGTGTATGAGCCACGAGGAAAGAGGGCGGAGAGAGCGAGATACCGGATGTCTTCCAGGATCCATTTTGCAGTGGCCCACAATAATTTTTATTGGAAGTTGTTCCTAACTAATGTTAGATGAAAAATTGAAAATCGGTTTCTAAATATCTGCCCCCGAGTAGTGAATATCTGAGATCAAATATAGAGAATTTGCAATTATTTTGCACTTGAATTAATGAGCACAGCATGATTTTTCTTTCAATCGTACTGACAATGGTGAACTACATGATGGCTAATTGTTTGAGTCACATATTGCTCACATAAAATAAGCTATTATTTAATAAAACAAATTCTGGCTACACAATATGGCAACACTGCAAATGGGATGTGATACTGTGGAATCAATATTTCACATTTTAAATTTTAATGAAATTATCGTTCGTGAACAGGATTTGACTCAAAAAAACGGAAATCTATATATTGTCAGATTTAAAAAAATCTTGAACTAGTGTCTTCTGTGGTCATTTCAACGTACAGTGGAACATCTTACTTCGAACGCCCCTAACTTCGAACGTTCCAGAGTTCGAACGCTAAATTCACGAGAAATTTGATCCGGAGTTCGAACGATGCTTCTAAGTTCGAACTACTCGCGCGATGGAAAAATGCTCTCTGCGTAAACGCCATACGTTTTGCGCCCACGTCGCGTCGCGTCGCGTCGTCTCTCGCACGTTCTCGCTGTGAACGCATATCTTGCGTTATCCTCATGTGTTTTGATTGCTTTTATCACTTTATTTTAATTGATTAGCTTGATTAACGTATGTAGGCTACTGTATGAGACCATTTTCTCTGTACCGTTTTATTTTACATTTGTTCTCCTTTGGTGGATATGTTACCCCCACCCCTTTTGGTTGTGAAGGTTTTCTTGGCCGTGTTGAGACGGCCAAAAGAGTTCAGTTGGAAATACAAGCTCGATCGTGTCAGTCGTTACTCCGATGTTCTTCCCTTTCTACCCAACCGTCTTACAGCTACTGTATACTGGACCCTTTCTCTTCTTCTTCACCTTCCTGTCCACCAGTCACATCACCACTCATCACTGGTACAAAATATGCAAGAAAATGCATTTTTGCTCCTGTGGCCATGGTTTTGCAACTAGACAGTTGGTCTTGACTTTCGTAGTTATCTTAGAATGTGCTAACTTGGTTGTTACACTGACGTTAGTTGTTGAAGCAACATAAATATTTTTCTGAAACAATGGGAGCCTGTCAATTTGCCCCCGCCTGGGGGCATACGGACACCTACATTTATACATGAAAAAATAGACATTTTGACAAATAAGAACGTTGAATTTTTAATGGCGAAGAGAAGAGTGTTGCCGAGAATGTTTTTGCAGCTGATAGCTCGGTCCATTCGGTATTCCACGAACACCGCGTAGAGGAAAGTTTCCGATTTCGCACTATTTTGCAAGAATGGCACGTCAAAACTAATTATCTCACTATAATTTATACACACCATGGGGATGTCAAATTAGGTGGATAGTCTATTCACTCTATTGGATATTAATTTTTCCTTCAAAATTTGAAAGTGTCAATTAGTCCCTTGGACTTGGAGCATGTCCGTTTGCCCCACACCCTCACGTGTCCGTTTGCCCCCAACCAACGTGAGTTAATGAAGATAAGGACAATATATTTTTTTAAATAATAATAGCAGCTATACTTAGACATTCATGCTCTGTATGCGACGGGAACAATTTTCCTCGTCTAGAATTAGGGAAATTAATTTTCAATGAGATTGCTGTAAAAACTCGATATTCGTTTTTTAAAGTCGATCTTTATGAAAATTATTTTAGGGACTTCTAGACGAGGAAAATCGTCTCCGACACATCGAAGTGTAGACCGTAGAGCCTGAATGTGTAAATATGATACTTATAGCACTAAATCTGCTATTATTTGTAAAATATCTTCTCCTTATCTTCAGAGTGCGTGTATGAGAAAATAATATAGGCGATGTAGTGGGAGCGGTACGCAAAAGAAAACCGCATTTGATGATAGAAGCAAGCCACTTTGCACACTTGTTCCTAACACCATAAGGTTCAATTTGACCCGCAGTACCGTCAAAATCTTCCCATAGGATTCAAAATGGCGACCATCTTTTCAAAATGGCCGACAATATCGAAAAGTGTTCCATTTTGGGGTACTCATGAATGCGGGGTGTCGATTTCGCATGATTTAAGGTCGCTAAACTCGAATTTGGCCATACCAAGTTGCCATCTTGAATTATTTCGGCCCCAGAGGCGACATTTTCCAAAATGGCGGCTTTTATTGTATACACCTCAAATTGTCCTAGAAGCGAATGTGATGTGTCAATTCCGGGTCATTTCCACATGCGAAGCTCAAATATAAACTGACCTTGGCGACATTTTGTGTCAATTAGGCTCCACAGGCGCCATTTTCCAAGATGGTGGCCTGATGTATTCTGTAAACTCGGAACTAGTCGAAGCGGTACACAAAAATATGCTGCAAAATCTTGCAGAAAGCAAGCCACTTTGCACAGACGTTCCATAGACCAAGACGATCAATTTGACTCGCAGCACCCTGACCCCTGACCTTGTGGGGTCAAATGGAGGCCATTTTTTGAAAAAAAAGTCATATATTTTTTGTAAATTCCCAATTGCCTCTCCATGGCAATGTTGGTGTCATTTCCGCATATTTCGAGGTCGACGAGTCGACTGGTAACATGCAGGAGGTCATAAGGTTACTAGTTTGTGACCTATGATCTCCATGTTTAAATTACCCTACTGGGCTATGTCTAATGGTATTTGCGACTAAAAGGTGGCATGTGAGGTATCGTTTAGATATAATTTGATGTCACTGAAACCGAAAACGACAATAAAAATTCGGAATCATGCATCCGGTGACATGTGGGGCGCCATATTGGGTTTCAACATACCCTTTGGGGGGGATGTCGGATGTGCACCCGTAAGCGAATAGTATTCTTGTACTACACAGCCTTTTGGGGGGAGGTATATGACAGCAAACGTCTCACTGTCAGAATTACATTGCATATGCCCTGTTGCATAATTTAGAGTCCTAGCATGAGAACAACAGAGCACTGGTATGTTTTCATTCATACCAAAATCATTAGAGAGTCTTAACTACAATGCTTGTTGTTGTATGCCTTTCTTCTCCATTTTCGGGAAGTGCTGACATAATGCAGCATCGTATTCACTTTCATTAGAAATTAATCCAGCACATTGCCTCCAAATATTTACAATCGGATGCGGTAGGAATGGTGGCACCCGACCATACAATTCGGGATGGATTTGTTCCCGCGCTTCTTCGTTTCCTAACCGCCATTCCAGCTTTCAACACCGGCCGCTAGGCGGGTACACCTCCGCGATTTCGGGGTGTCCCTAACGAGGCTGTTATATCCGGAGTCAACTCTAGTGGCATGTGTTTTTCGTGCTACAATTTCTTTATCTTGACCCGTTGGTCCAAGGCTCCCGAAAATCATGCATTGCACTAGTGTAGTCGGAGGGATCTGGCCCATCTGGGTACCAATTTTAAGGCAAATCAAAACATGTGGCGTGACACGTGGAAAATATTTTGTTGGTCTCCTGGACTTACGAACTCCGCAACTGCTTCTTCCATTTTCCACTCTGCCATCGAGCCTAGTTACCAGCCGACGGCGATCAAGTATTGGATGTCCCAAACCGACTCACTAGAAGCACTGTCCCGAACTTATTGAAGGAGGCAACGGATTTTTTCTCTCTTTGGCGGAAGCAAGATGGCAGCTGGGTCAAATAGCGTAACTGTTTTGCACCCGGCCGTTGTTGACTGGTTATTCCTACATTGCTATAAGATGTGGCCCGGGTCGAAATTTTAAACTTATATGTCACAAATTGCGATATTTTTTTGAGATAGGCTGGAAATAATGGGGTCGTGGGTGAAAGAGCCGAATTGTTACAGTTGTACTAACAATGACAGCTAATGTTTGTAGCTGTTAGTTTTATAACTGTTCCATCGGCTGGCCAGATACGTCACACTGTTTACCGTTACGTCATTGGAAAAAAAAGAGGGAGTAGGGGACAATCATGGGGAAAATGGACTTGGAGCGACTTGGAGGGTTATAAAATAAATTAATTAGTATTAATATAACATGTGACGAAGAAAACAAATGGGAATAATTTGTGAACACAGCACTTTGGCTCCAGTCTATTAGAGTCTCGTACCGTACTGCACGCTGTAGCTTGCGCTGTAGTGTACAGTAGGCCTACATGCCAAATTACGCTGGCTGAGAGTTGCTGATTTGCTTAGTTTCGAGGTGCAATTATGCAAGGTGAGGCACAAAGTAAACCCGGAGTGGGGTTACGACCAGGTTAGTAACACCAGTAAAATAGGCTTCTGTGACCACTGGGTCACTTATTTGGGGATTTCAACAAGCTAAAACCTTAACATTTTTTTCTGCATCAGCTGCTAGCCATATCCCAGTCAACATTGTGGGCAACACTCCACAAGCAGCAGCACCTGTTGTGGGTTCCACTATTACAAGGCACAGGCCAGACTTCTCCATGCTGAAAACATTCCTTTTGAAGTCATAGAGGTAAGTTGGCTGACATATGGATGTAACTTTACTTTTCAGAAAGAGATGATGGAGTTTTTAAACCAACAGATGCACTTTCAGGCCTGGCTCAAGCACCAGGAAATTCAGTGCTTGCTACAAATCAACACAGACAAGAATGTTGCACTTTAGGGGTAACTGTCGATTTTTGGGTTGTTAGTCAGCAAGCACAAAGTATTTCATACTAACTTGGTGGAACTGGTAAGAGGTAGGTGTGCTCATGTGCATATGATTGATGTGACTGTGGCTGATGAAGATCTGCTGAGGATCTGATCTTTGTTCTTGCCAATAATTTTCTAATAGCTTCCATGGACTGAGGAGCAATTATTGTTCCATCAGACTTCAATGATTTATTATTTTACAATTTGGTATATTTGATATTCTTCAGTATTTCTCAATGTCTGTATCTGTTCTAGAACATACAATAATGTATAATTATAAATGCTGGTCTTACAGTGCATTTTCCAAATATTCAGCATAGAATGTTAGTACACTATCTTATGATCTCCAAAAAGTAGCCTCAGCTCCAGCCATTTTTCATTGTTTTTTTTTGTGTGTGTGTTTTTTTTTGCTTGCTGGCCCTCCATCAGCAAGGGTATATCAGTAAGGTTTATAATAGGGTTTGTTACAGGACAAGGTCAGGGTGAAGGTCAATCATGTGGGATGTCATGAAACCTATACTGCACGGTCCTCTATTTAGGCGCTAAGAAACAAAGTAAGCCCCCTACTTGGTTTGTGAACCTGCTGTGCTACCTTGCGTTGCAACCAAACGAACTCTTTTTACCCTCCTAAATTTGGAAATTTTTTGGATTTTCTGATGCTGCTTGACCTGCACGGCTGCAGTGTTGTGCAAACATCACCTCTGCTGCTAATTTTCACGTTAGCAGGGTCGAAATACAAGCCAAAAGGCGATATTCCGAAAGCAACAACGCCTGCATCCGGTCGCCGGTCGCCGCTACTGATATCAGTGATATGTAAATGATTGATTAAACTTGAACTATAGATTGCTAGATAAAATTTATTTAGAAGCGTGTGAGGTGATATTCTACTCGTTCGTGCCACCCTAGAGCGCGCTGCAGTCGCGGCGACCGGGGACCTGCGACCCGCGACCGTCTGCTAGTGTTGTGGTTTCGGAATATCGCCTTTTGCCTCATATTTTGACGTGAAAATTAGCAGCAGAGGTGAAGTTTGCACAACACTACAGGCCAAGCAGAATTAGAAAATCCAAAAATTTTCAAAATTTAGGAGGGTAAAAAGAGTGAGTTTGGTTGTCAGTAAAATCTAGTTTTTGAGCATGCCTTACAGTGGGAGCCTAGTGACACAAAAGTGATTCAGTAATTTCCACATATTGCTCAAGGTTAATTTCATGAGCTGCATTCATTATTCTAAGGCTGAATTTTATTTACTGAACGCTTCCGTCATGTACTCCTAAATTTCTGATTTCATCAAGCTTCATTTCCACTCCAGGTTGTGCCAGATTGTCTATTGCTGCCACCATAATATGAGGCCTAGATCTGGACAAGTTCCTTCAGAAAGCACATGAACTGCCAAGCAAAACTGGGACTTACCATTGGCAAACCATCCAAGACTCAGTAAGATGCTCCCATTCCTTATGCTCATGCTAAGATTAGCCTACAAATTGGACCCCAAAATATTTGTGACAAATATTAGCACATCCAGGAAGAATGAAAACTCTGTACTTAAATTATTTGTGAAGAATATATTTTTCTCCTTCTCTTCCCCCTCTTCCTACCTCCCCTCAAGACATTACGCTGTATAGAAGCACGATGTAAGTTGGAAGTGAGGAAAGAATAGGTGGAAGAGGTAGCTGGTTGATAAATGATGACCAATTTACAAAACAACGACAATTTTTGTAACACCAAAATGTCATGGACTTGACATACAAATCCATTAATATACAACTTGTAATCATTCAGTCATAAATTCATACATGAAAATTCAAGGCACTGATCCTCACATATTGGACAGGCATGTGTGCTTACAGTTAGCCAATTTTCCACTCACTCTGGAATGAATCAAGACTACACCCATGATTCAACTGCTGTAATCTTAGAATTTCAGTAGACACATCCCCAACCTGTCATGTAATTTTCACAACACGACCAACTGGGGTCATAACCCATAAGAGAAAACATGTAATTATGACATGACATATGCCACTGAGCAAATCAGTACCTCTCTTCTGACACATAGGCTATTTTTGATAAGCACAATAATAAGCAACCAGTGAGTGTGGATAACTCTAAGCCCCCTTTATCTATTACAGAGGAAACTTCAAAATTTCAAGGAAAATCCATTCAAAGTTGTTGTTGATCACACTCTCAACCACCTGACACATTCAGAGCAGGCACTCTTCCACCATGATCTGATATGAGGTTCATGAAAAATTCTGTAAACTTCTCCTTACTATACTCACACTCCAACATTGGCCCTTGCTGTATACACAAGAGGGACCTGAAACAAGAGCCCGGAGACAACGTCTACTTTTATAATAATAATAATGCTGGGGTAATGTGCTTTCGCCCCCACATGGGGCACGGACCTTTATTTGTTTATGTACAATTGGTGCCTGTTCATTTGAAACGCCCGGGCCCACGGGCAGGATGACAAGAGGGGATGTGCAAGGTGCAGTGCATCTGACGCTGTGGCCATTTTTAGTGAACTCCCCCGGGTGGTTTAGTCTGTTGGAAATACCACCCGAGACGAAGCCAGAGGTGACCCTGAACTCTGCACGAGATGAAGGGGGTGTCCCCGGGCTGGGATCGAACCAGGGACCTTAACATCCGTGGGCGCATACGTTACCGCAGCACCACTCCGCCTCCCCCGAGACAACGTCTACTTCAGAGCATCAGCTGATCTCTGTCTCTGCCCAGATTCAACTAGGATGTGTCGCCTCCACTGCAGCCTGGTTTCTCAGCATTATGGTAATGACCACGGAGAAACTACAATACACAAGTGGAGAGAAAGCTTTGTTTCGTGCAATGAAAGGCATGGGTGTAGTTGTGCAGCAATGGAACCAAGTGATGATCAATTCATTAGCCATTAGGCTATACTGTGTTCACCTTTCATGCGGAGGGTTCACAAATATTTTTTGCCCACTGCTGCAGAAATAGTTTGTGTAGATTTTTCAGAGAACATGACAGGTTTCAGTGCCCAGTATTTCTTTTGGTGGTCCATTCAAGTGTCAGAGGTTTGCCACTTAGAGCTGTGTGTTAATCACTCGCTCAGAGTCCGAACTCATTCTTAGCAAAGCTTTGCCTCCTCAACAGTGTATTTCCAGAGAAAGACTTCTTTGGAAAAGGTGAGGAGCTTCCAGCAGTCACTGATGGCTCAGCAGCTGAAAGGAAAAGTCCAGAAGAGCTTCATTTTATTATTATTATTATTATTATTATTATTATTATTATTATTATTATTATTATTATTATTAACCGAAGCAGTAGTGGTGTAGTGGTAGGGTGTCCGACTGCTAATCGGGAGGTCCTGGGTTCGAATCCCGGAGGCCGGCGACCCTGACCATGGTTTTCTGTGGTTTCCCATGGTCCTTGCAGGATAATTCCGGGGTCGTTACCGTAATATAGGCCACAGCCACCTCCTTCCTTCCCTTTCCCTGCTTCATTCCGGTGATGAGAAAAATAGTAAAAATGGAAGAGTTCCAGACAAAAAATTGGGAGAAATCCCCCCCTAGGAAAGCCCGGTAGGCTGATAATGGGGTATCAAATTATTATTATTATTATTATTATTATTATTATTATTATTATTATTATTACCCCGTTCTCGAGCCATTCGGCTCGTTTTGGGGGGAGGGGAAGGTTCCCAAGGGGGGGGCATCCTCGGTTTATAGTCAGCACTCACGACTCTCTCAGATACACCAGACCTTTTCTCTGGGCTCGGGTAGCTAAGGGAGTGCAATCCTGCCCCGGCGTGTCGGGCGAAAAGCGGAAAAAGACCCGGCCAAGCAGAGGTGAAGGGGACGGGATTTGAACCCCGGCCTCCCGCTTGGGTAGCCAGTGGCGTAACCACTACACTACCACGCCTCCCTCAGAAGAGCTTCATAAACCTTGGGAAAAGGACAACCAGGTTGCAAGTAGCTAAAATACCTATAACACCGATAACACCATTGTCGTATATGCACAGTACGTACAAAATGAGGATGTAGGAACTCAGCATGGTATGGTCGTGGAAACATGGAGCTCTAGCTGTCCCGTAGGATTCTATATGGAGGGTCTTGTGCAAGCATGAAGAACTACTTTTTCAATGCAGTATTTTCCACGTCAGTGAATGAGAAGTTGACTTTCCATTTCATAGCTTTGGGCAAGAAAACTGGTGCAGTTCATTGTGCGCATAAGGTCATTTGCCTCAGGAGATGCCTTCCCTTGGTCAAACGCCTCAAGCCATGATCCGTCACCTACTCCTAGTCTTATCCGTCCCTTGGATGACAAGTTGGAAGCAGATTGGCATGAATTTCGCACTGACACGCAGCTCCCATCGCAAGAAACCTGATCAGTTCTCTCTACAGTATCGTGGTTAGTAAAATGGATAGAAACAAAGGAAATGGATGGAAACAAGTGCCTCAAAGTGTCTGCATTTGCGACTTTTAGTTACTACTCAGGTGGAGGGCATGCCATCAAGCATCGGTCTCGGAATATACATCAACGTACAACTCAAGAGAGTGAGGCAGAGAAAGATGACTGGCCAGAAAACATTGGTAGGTTGTTTTAAGTTGTTGTAGATGGGCCCCCACCCGCGTCCAGCTACACAGCTGAACATAATCTCCTAAGGTTTTCCAAAGAGGCAAACGGCAGCCCCACACTACTTAAATTTATTCTTGCTTGAATGTGTGACAAGCAAAGAGGAAGACTCACTCTGCAAAGTAAGTTATTATTGCAATAACCTCCTTTGCAGAGTGAGCAAGTATTCCCCAGTATCTGTGCGGCATTTCATCAGTCACAATCATGTCCAAGAATTTGGTTCCATTAAAATTAATGGTAATTCGGCTAACATATCTATTATTTTCTCGCGAGCCATATATGACCCAGGATTGAAACTAACCATATTGAATCTTGTATGGGTCACAACTCCTGTCACCAAATGTGGCTGCTCTTACGCAAATACATCACTAATTGTTGCGGTCTAAAAACACTTGAGCATGTTACTGAGCATGTGACCGATGGAATGCCACACATGTTTTTCTGAGTGCATTTGAGAGGAAAACAAGTTCCATAGGCGCATTCTACTCGCGTTTCTCTTTAATTTTATGTATGGGTGATTCTCCAAAAACTTACAAATTTTCAAAGCAAGAATTAATGAATTTCAATACTTGCTTTAAAAATCTGGAAAAATTCTCACTTACTCTATATGAGGTCACAAATCAGAGAAAAATATGGGGAACTAACTCTAATATTTTAATGCCAGGAGAGTTAATATTTCCGGGAGTTCGGGAGCCAGAAGAATGACCTATGCATGCAATAGGATTAATATCACGGTCCAGAACAAACGTTGTCTATGGAGATTTCTGTGGGTTCATGAAGACCCTTCATGCCATGGAATCACAGTTATTTCAAAACATTTAAGCTATTATGTGACATAGAAAAATGAGCCAGGAGTGTGAACTTTTTTATTTCCGGGAAAACTCGGGACACACTTTGGAGTGATGCAGCAAGGTCATGTCAAATGAATAAATCGTTTTAAAAATGTTGTTTTATACCTTCAACTATTTACAATTTAATTATAGTATTGAAACCTGTCTAATGTTAATGATAAAATTGTAAGAAATATAGCATGCTTTAAAATGAGATCGGGACATGCCAAGAATGTGATTTTAGGCCCTTAGACATTTTTTTGCAGTAAAACTTAATTTAATATTTTTCTTTGTTTTCATGGGGATGGCTAGGTGTCAACTGCTTCTACAAATGTTTAAAAAATCAACTCTCTCAGTCAAGCCATTTTTGAGTTATTATGCCGGGACATGGTATTGGTAAGTTTTTGGAGAATCACCCGTATATGTTGATTGGGTTTTGACCACTTCCAATAACCGAAAAAAATATCAAAAAAGGCCCCATTATCAAAATTTCGCGATTTTTTCCCTCCCCACGGTATTTCGAAATTTGGCTGAAACTTGATATGCAGTGTTACGGCATAGGTGTGTACAGCTGTGATTATTTTCAGAAAAATTCGAGATGGTCTAGTAACATTTAGTCCCACTTGATTGGGAAAAACTGCTATATTTGAGTGTTTGGTTTTTTGACTGCCCCGAGGTCAAAAACAAGTCGAAGACAAAATGAATGCCCATTATGAGTTACTTGTAACCGAAGGAATACGAATATGACGATGAATTTTCATGGACAAAAAAAAAATGCGTAATAGTGTCTTGTGTCAGCTTTGTACGAGCTCGGATTAGACCGATCCATTGTCCGACCTGTATTTCGACATCGTAATATGGAATTTTGCTGACACCTGCTGTACAGTAATTGGGAAATAGTTTTATTGTAATTGCATAATTCCCATAGTATCATGATTAGTATTAGTAGTCCGGTATTGCCTAGTCAGGCAACTGCGTGACAAATCCACCAAAGTTAATTTAATAAACCGCCATTATTATATGGCCGTGAAAATGTTTCAATCCATAGATACCTGCTAATGACAGTGTCTCATAGCAGTACCTTTTTCTTTAAAAATTAGATTAACAGCTCAGGCTAAGGTAAAAAAATATATATTAAAAAGTACGCGTTATATAATTATAGCCTGCTTGAAAATAATATATTCCCGGAATATTATTTTCAAATAGGCTATAATTATGTAACGCGTCGGGAAGGAACATATTTATGAAGTGTCGTAGGTGCCGTAGGCCCTTTGAATAATGCATGATACGTACTGTACAGTATAATAATTATGTAGTGCAGTGAAATGGAGAAAAGTATTATTTTTGTTTGTACTGTGCAAATTTTAAAAAAACCTAAGAGTTTATGGTCCCATTTATTATCTGCCATCCACAAATAGCTGCTTGTACAGTACCGATATAACATAGATTGATCTGGGACATTTCACTTTCTTCCCATCGCATATGCTGGTGACACAAGTTAGTACAGTATTCTTAATTAAGGAACTAATTCATTCTGAGGAAATTGACTTTCAAGTAGTATTTTGCTAGTGTCTACGTATCAGGATTATTCACTTTTGCTATTTTAACTATACTCTGCTAAGAATATTTTGAAAAGAAGTGTATTTTTAAGGGCTGGTATATCCTTTATGTAGTATTTAATTTACTTTATATGAACTAGCGCACCCGTTGCCAAAATTTGGCAAAACCTGCAATGAGGAAGACAATGGTAATGAAAAAAATTGAATGAGAGGGTTCGCGGAGTGACAACTAAGAAATAGAGTATAGCTGGTCGTAAGACGGGGTTGAGAAATTGAGTGGCATTAACTCAATGGACATACTGTACACGTCCTGAATCGGACGTGAGAGAAGTTTTCATAAAACCTCCCGATATACAACATTGTGTGTAAACACTCTGTTGTTGGAGAGCAATGTTCCGTGTTGAGCAGTAGGAGTAGTGAACACTTTGACATGACTTGGGTTGCGAGACCGGGAGTTGCCCTTTGTGTAGGTAATAATGCTGTATGGCTTTATGATACTGTCATCTGTTATTGGGCGACACGGTGGCGGAGTGGTTAGCGCCGCAGCCTTTCACCTCAAAGGTCCCGAGTTCGATCCCCGGATCGGAGAGAGGTATATGCTTATGTGGATATAGTTTCGATGGGTTCTCTCCGTGTTCGCGCGGGTTTTCTCGGGGATTCTCCCGTTTCCTCTCACAATCAAAATCCATCACAGCAAAGGCAATGATTAAAGTCGGTCAATTAAAAGATGATCCCCTAAAAAGCTGAAGGAGGCTTATCACGGGGTATCCATTATCTCCACTGTCATCTGTTGTGGCCCCGCCAGGCAGGGTTCGTCGCCCTGCAGGATATTTTTAGGTAATGCGGAGAGGAAGCGGAGCTGGGCGATTATTGGGGGTTTCGTATCCGCAACATTTACAGTACTGTCCGTCTTGTGGCGGCGGAGGCCAACGGACGTTATTGTGGCTTTGCCAACCTCCAATCCCCTGCTGATCCCACCGCTGATATCTTGTTTGCTTGCTCCGGGAGGTTCATGCTACGCCGCCAAATAAGTCGCAATGGTTTACTCTAAGCTAAGCTATCCGCTGAAAATCATAAAAGATGCTAGATCCGGATCCAAGATGGCGGCATAGTTAGAAAGTGGGGCTGAAAGTAGCAGCGTATATGACAGAAGGGAAAGTGGCCGCCTGAAGAATTAGTGCCGTACTGACCAAAAGGTGGCAGCACTCCCTTGGCCGCCGCCAAAGGCCGCCAAGGGAGTGCTGCCACCTTTTTCGTCACGGCACTACTTCTTCAGGTAGCAACATCTGGAGCGTTCCAGACAAGCTATTATTATAGGGGGATGATACAGAAAATGGTGAAACAGTTTCGCAAGTCTTCCTCTCGCACTTAGGTGACTTGTGATCATTCTAGGCTAAAACTGATGCATTAGTTTATTTAGTGTATATTTTGCCTCCATTGTGGAGATAATAATAATGGCATAACAATTATTTTAGTTTCATCATACAACCATTTTGCCGTTTATTACATCCCCAAGCACCGTGCTACATTGCCGCCTGACGCGAATGACATTCACCATATCGCAGTTAGAAATGTAGCGTAGCTCAAATTTACATGACCCTATCTTCGTAATGTAGCCGAAGTAGCGGGAAAAGTTCTATGGGGGATGTGCACTTTTTGTAACATTCTCGCTAAGTTTACCACAATTTTGAGTGAAGTGCAGGTTTGAGATTCAAAGGACAGAAAATCAGTAGTATAACATTAAAATAAACCATTTATTTTACTGGAAGGAGAGTTAACCAGTGAAAATATACATTGTAACATTTAACATCAATAATAAGAAGTGTTTGACACGCTCAATTTGAGAATAGGTGACAAGAGATAATCGGATTGATGTAGAAGGGAAATAAAGGATTTTCTGCTAGCTTTGAGGAATAGTCTACCATCCGTAACCGCCGTAACCATAACCAATAGGAGCAGCAGCCACAGCCTTAGTAGCCACAACTGGGGCAGCGACGGCCAAGGGAGCATGGTGAACCACGGGGGCATGGTGAACCACGGCGGGGGCATGGTGAACCAAGGGAGCATGGTGGACCACGGGGGCATGGTGAACAACGGGGGCATGGTGAACCACAGGGGCATGGTGGACCACGGGGGCAGCTGCTACGGTGGCAATTGGGGCAGCGGCCACTGCATGGGAGGCCAGGCCATATCCATAGCCAAGACCGTGGCCATAGCCAAGACCGTGGCCATAGCCAAGCCCTCCATAGCCATAGCCCAGGCCGATGCCGCCGGGAGCGGCGCAGGCGGCGGCGGCAACAGCCAACAGGATCACCTATGGGGAAGAAGATTGGCAGTGATTGCTGGTCAGTACAATATCATCATTAGTAGTTTTTGTTTCATTGAGTGCAGGCCCGTATTACATACGTGATTGGATAGGAATGACAGGCCCTGAGAGGGGGAAGCTGCAAAAGTTAGTTATCCTGAAATAAATGCTCGTCATCACTTGAAGTTTAGTCTACGTCGGAGGTGTGAAAATTCATGACAGCACAATGGAATGGTTACTGTTGCAGACGCAACAAAGTGCACGAGTTGCTGACATAATGTGGTACTGACAAGTCAGTTGCCCCTCATTTGCTTCTTTAAATACTGTTGGAATGGCAGTATTCTCTGGCACGATTTCATCACCTGAGTGTGCAAGCCACATGTAATATGAATTTTGCTCCACTTTCACAGGGATCTTTCCATGAAAATCCCCATTGAGAAAATGCTATTTCATTGGCTATTTTCTGGCCAAAATTTTTACACCTTTTCAACGCACTAATATAAAACAACAATACCTGTCCAATCACCGTATATGATGTTAGTAAAAGCGGGGATACACTACAGAGCAACTCACTATCCTCTTGCCTCTGCTGGGAATCGAACCCAGGTCCGCACTCGTTAGAGCACGTGTTTTGCCATTAAACTACAGAGACTGTTGGGTCGAGTCGCACAGGATTAGTCGTTGGACAAACAAAATTCGGCATGCACTGTCGTCAACCCCCACATCTGTTCTAAAACCTTACCAACTTGTACATGATGGGGTTGTGGAGTGGACAAAAGTACCGGATGCTTCTGTGATAAGTGCTTGTGGTCAGCTGAAGTCCTGTCTGCTGGACACCTTCGTTTTATACTTGCAAAGTTGCCCCGCCGGCTGACGGGGGTTGGTCGGGGAAGTGAGAGTTCACTTGTGTTTCTTTTTTTTATTTTTTTTTGTTTACGTCGCACACTTCTACTGAGTTGCATTGAGAAAACTAGGGCCAAGGCAAAATTTAGCCGGGCCAACCTGCCCCAAGTTACCCTTGCTCCCTACCATCTGGAAAATTTCCCGTTCGCACAACCTCATTTCCAAGACTGGTTTTTTGGTGCAGCATATTTCTTCTCGAACATTCAAAATGCGGAGGTGGCTATAGATGGGGCGTGTCCTACAGACGGATTTATTGGACATAGTTGGCATTATAATAACGTTTCTTTTGCAAGTGTTGTAAATGCCCACTTTTTATGCAAATGCAGATAGAGGATGTCTCAATCGGGTTGATTGGCTTTTTTAAAAAAACATGGCGAGAGTAACCTGGCAAATATGAAATATTGGAGAGCGTTCAACACCATGGTGCAAATCGTGTTTTTGGTGCAAAAACATATAGTGACAACAATGGCAGGCCCAGTTTCCGAGAAAACTGCGTTCCACCGAGGGTCACTTGTGTAAACCACTTTTCCCTGGAATCAGGCCAAAGTCCGATCATCTGAGGTAGTTACCTCCCGGGCAGTTTTTTTTTTTTCATTGCAAATCGTTACAACATACCCGCGTAATACTACTCTCCTACCTGCTTGTCTAGACTTTTTTGTTAAACCGTGGCTGGGCAATTAGAGAGGATTGATGAAAGAATCAAGGTTCATTAAGGGTGAGGGAACAATCAAAATATTTTCTTTCTCTCGTGGTTAGTTTCACTGCCATTTATTACGATCGGTCGTTCGCTTATACACCTAATATAAAGGAATGGGTGGGGTTCGAACATTATCAAGCAGGTGGGTAGATGGTCGACTCTTGCGTCCCTAAATGCATAGTCAGATCACCTATACGTTTGCTACTGGATTGTACTGGAAGTACAGGCCTTGCCGACCTTTTGCATGTGCCCTAAATCTGTGGCCTTTGCATTGCCGTATTCCTGTTACCTGGTGGTGTCTTATCTGACTTTCTAGTACAGTACATTTTCTTCAACTATTATGGCAGAAGGCAAACAAATCAAAACCAGTCTTGACTCTCTCCTCCCTCTGGAAGTTATGGTGGAACATGAATTTGCGGTCTTTCGATGCTTTCAATAATACTGCCCGACATTTATTCATGACGATGTCCTAAATCGTGCAATGAATGGCGAATAATAGCATTTTTATTCTTGCTAGTGTCGAATTATAATTTATATAGGGCTACGCCAGTGTTTGATTATGAAGCGTATTTTGCTTACATAATAAAATGCGTTAGGAATATCTGAAATGGTGTAGGAAATATGTTAATAAATTCGGGACAATGACGGAAAATATTTTGAAATTGAATTTTTGGCATTTTATTTAATTTGAAAAGTACGTGAGGCAGTTGGCCATCTCATTTCAAAATAATATTGACCTCGCCCTACATGACGGCCGGAGGTGAATATTGCCGCATATTAATCGCCTGCTTCATTAGAAACACTGTGATATTATGATGGCCTTATGATATCTTTGCCAATTAAGCTGAAATGCAAAACGAAATCATAGTGGCAACAATACATTTTATCAGTTTATTCAATCTTCCCGATTCTTTCAAAAAAAAGAAACGGACAAATACATACCGTATATGATTATTATTATTACATGTTTATGACCAGAACTTTCACCCCACTAATAACTATAAGATTACTTTACAATAAGTAAAGACGTATCAGTAATGGCACATAGCGCACGGATCTCAGAAATTTCTACTTAGAGCTCGTTAAAACCCCTCTTAAATAAATTCACAAGTAAATATTACTGCATGCCAATAGTTTAAAAAATTGAGTGATAACAAGCCCTTTTATCTACGAAAGTTATAAAGAGACCTAGTTTAGAGAAAAGAAGTAGGCGATTACAATAAATGCTACTTTCTACTGCACACTGCTACTATCGCACTACAAGGTGAATAAAATAGTGTCTAACTACAGCCTGTTTCTACTGTATCGCGAATGAATTCTTGAGTGTAACTGATGCTTGTATAGCAATGGAGTTGAAAAAAGCCATCTTAAATAAAACAGCAGATTGACCACTTTGAATATGAAACAGACCAATATATTGCACGTTTCACCAACGTTAACATCGTGAGATAACCTTCTTAAACAGCGACATGTAGTCGCGATACAGACTGCCGCATTTAAGAACATAGCGTGTTTCTACATCTGGCTTTGTACTTTCATAATCTCAGGCGGAATCCTTGTCGGTAACTAATCGCACCAAGGCCTACTACTGTATGCACTACTCATACTTTTTCAATGCTAACTCTCTAATACAGAAGAACTAGAAATTATATAGTCGTTACTAGGATTGCTACAGAGCACAGCCTAATCCCTCAACCATTCTAAACCCATCACTAACGTTACTCTACCTTTTCTACGACTACAGGTATGTTATATCTTAAAATTGGAGTGTATAGGTTTCCTTGTACTACAGTATATACGACTACCAGATATAATAATCAGGGACGGACCACCTTCACTAGAAAACTCGAATAGGGGCTGCCACAACTCTGGTAGGAGCAGCCGGCAGGTGACCTGCGTACTTGGTCAGAGCCAGGGGCGCTGCATACTTAGTCAGAGCCAAGGGCTCTGTATACTTGGCCACGGCGACGGACACCGGAGCTGCTGCGACTAAGGCTGGAGGTGCACGGTAGAAGGCGCTGTGGCTGTAACCGGTGATGACAGGAGACACGAATGGGTTGGCCAGATAGGTGGGATGAGCTGAGATGGCTGGGGCTGCTGGGCCGGGTATCACCTCGAAGTCTTCCACCAAGGCAGATGATGGACGGGCCAAACGCACCAGAGGAGACGTCTCCGGACCAACAAAGCGCACCAGAGAGGCTGCCTCCGGGTGCAGGACACCTGGGCGGGCTTCCATTGTGGCAATCAGCATAACCAGGATCAACTATTTCCGGGAATGGAGGCGCATTGAACTCACAGGAAGAAAATGTTGGTAAAGAGTTGTACAAGAGTTTACTTACCTGGGCGTCTGGATTGACCTGCCATGCCGAGTTTTTTTTCTCCCGAATTTTAAAAAACAACATTAATATTTTGAAATACATTGGTCAATTCAAATTTTGGAACAGCATCAATATATTGCGCTGAAAGTCTGCATGAAGAGCTCTGATACAGAAGTGCCTAAAACAGCTTAAATTAAAAACAGAATGAGGAACTTCTGCATGTGAGCCTTTCAGTTTAATTACAATAAAATTATAGTATGAGTTATTTTTCCTACACAAAACATGAGATAAAATAGTGCCTCACCTACCTCTAATGCTGATAAAAATGGGATTACTCTAAAATACTTTCTTGATGATATACACACGAGTTTAGGATAAAATCAATCATACCTTGGCACGTCTGCCTATACAATATTGCCCAATAAAAATGTTAAATGAATCAAGCATGTATCATGCAAAAAAGTCCTGCGAAAATGTGGTGCTTTTGTTGCGGTTAGTGTAGCCTGGTCTATTCAAGAAAGTCCAGCTACAATAAGATATAGGCTGCACAAAATGAATAGTACAAGGCAGAATACTAAAATCATTATTAGCCAATAGTGCTGTGAAAATGCAGATTATATGGACAGAATAGCCAAGAAGAGATAATTATGCTGTAGGTAATAGTATGAGTAATAGAAGGTTGGTTCATATAGAGCAGGCGTTATATGGCTCCGAAGAACAATGCAATCATGACCAAGGAATGCAGAATCAGGAAAGTATCGAGTTTTATAAAACAGCGTAAGGGGAAGAGGGTTCATTTTGGACTGTGGCAGAAATGAAATCAACATGCTTAAAATGCCACTAAATTGAATTTATTGTTAGTGTCAGTGTGAAGATGTTAGAGAGAATAAAATGACAAAAAGTATTGCATCAAACAAAAAATAGTATCAAAGAAAGGGAAGTCGTATGTGAAGAACTGTAAATGGTAATATAGTTAGAAAGATGGGCTGAAAGTACCAGATAACTACTACACTATTAGAAACTTCTGAAAAATGTTTTGGAACGTTATACCTTCTACTCTAATGTAACTAGATATTGTACTACATGTATGGTGTATTGGCTTACCACCGAATAAAATTTTTAAAATTCCACTATCTAATAGTTAGCGAAGAATGTAAATATTAAAGAAACTTATATGAAAAACATTAACAAATAATGTTCAGTAATACAATACACCGATAAGATTTTTTGTGAAGCATTTGACACAGTAAGGAAGAATCTAAATCCTTTTAGAAGCAATTCTTTCTCAATAGCAGTCCTCATACTATTTTGTATTAGAAATAATATTGTATTCAGTAACATTCAAAGTGTAGAGCATTAGGAAACTATCACATGAAACTACAATAAGTGTAAGGAAAAGTCCTACCTGAGGGAGCTTGAAGCAAAATGGAAACCACAGGAAGAGAAAAAGAGTATTGTATTATGCGGGTAAAAGATGTGACTGCTGTTAGTGACCCTAGAAACCTGTACGCAAACAATCAGAGCAAGACCCATCGTACCATTTTGAAGTACATCTTGCAGACGTGATTTACGTAGGTTTGTCTGATACAGATAGAAACAATGATGCCTGTCACCTGTAAATATGTTAAAAAAGGAAGCTATAAAGGGAGAGAATGTACGAGGAGTTCAACACCAGTCCCCATAAGCCTTTTCCAGGAATCGAACCCGGGTCCACACTTTAAAAGTGTGTGTTCTACCACTAAACTAAAAAGGCTGTTCAGTGGAGAGGTCCGGTGAGGAAGGTTGTTAAAAAAAAAGAATCAGCAAAAGTTAACTCACCTCCACCCTAGTCAAACTTACCAACTTGTACATGGCTGTGAACTTCCCCGTCTACCTGCAGGTCAACACAGAAGGATGGACACTGGATTGATGCTCCTACTGAGGAGCCACCTCTGTATTTATACTCTTCTTCTTGGCCTTTGGTGGTGGCAGGTGGCCAACAGGTTGAGGAGGGGGCAATCTAGGCGTCACCTCTGCTGCATCTATCTTCATATTGCTACATTCTATTAGCATTTGGAAGGGCAGCTTGGAAGGGATGGCGCGTATGCAGATGTTTTGGGGACAGAATTGGATCGTGCCCTCTCCTCTCTTTTGCGAAACCCTGCATCAGATTGATTTAACGCGGCTTGAATGTATTCATCTGGCGTATGTTAAAACACCTGGGCTTGACAGAGAAATTTTCTATCTTGTCTCCTCCTCTTTTCCTCCTAGACTTGTGTCAACAAGACGGGCAGACGATGAATAAGTATTACTTTCTGTCGGATTATCGCCCTCTTTGTTACATATGGTCTTCATTGGAGCATAATATACTGCTGGAAGAATCAGCTGTTTTTTTCCTAAATAAAGACTGCAGCGAGACTTCCAATAGTCACATGTAATCGTGGCCGGGCCGTTGTTTTCCATTTTTGCGGAAGGTCTACAGGGTCTTCTTTGTGGTACATTGCGACAGTGCCTGTGTATAAACAATGAAGGTAGCAAAGGTAGAAAACCGGCCTGAGACAATGTTATAGTTTTTTCGCGACGACACTGAACCGTTATATATATCACAGGGTACGTTACATTATTCATAAGGGGAATTTCCAGGGGGTGTTAATAATAACTTAAGCTTGTACACGATGTGAAAGCACAGTTTTGACGTAATATTTTTATGAAAATTTTAGATATGCTTTTTAATATTTCGTGCACAAATAGCTCGTATTATGCCTAAATGAGTACTGTACATGCAGAGTAGAATAGGTACAGTTATAACTTTGTTATGAAAATGTATGTAAATTTGTGTCAGTTCTTTTTTGTGCCCAACCGCAGGCCTAAAGGTGGATTATATTGCACTAGCTTGTTCACTCACCTGCAGTGAAACGTTTCAGCGCTTCCATGAGCCACAAAACTGATTCTTTTCCCGTAAGAATTACTTCCAGGTTATGGAACTTTGCACTCAAAACAGAGCCGGATAATAGCATTTCCTGATCTGTATCCCGCTTGTGACAGAAGGCTATATGCGTCATATCTCCAGAGAGAAATTTCGGTATACCGCATTATAAAATGTACGGTACTCTGACGGGTGAGAAAAATGGCCTTATTACTTTTGAAAGCCACTATATATATTAAATTTGCATAAAAATTTGTAAATTGTTAAGGAGCAATGGGCTTTCTCAGGTTTCTAAATAAGCTACCGACACAAAAAATTGCAAAATATTTCATAAGCGATTGGTTGATTTTGCAGTACCTTCGTAGTAATCATATGCTGAATATATTAGAATCACAAATCCTCTTTTGCAAATATTATATTCGACTTTTAATATTCATATAACCTCTGTTTTTATCAAGCCTCTGTGGGAACTGTGCCTCAAAGCGTGTTATGCAGATTCTCAGATTTTTCAAAGTGACTAGATATTGCATCTTGGCTGTAAGCAGCGTGTATACATTGTACAGTAACTTCTATGCAGTTACAGTACAAGAATACTGACAGCGATGTGAATACAGGCAAGCACTTCCACATTCTCTCAGTATACTGTACACGTATTCCCAGGCAAAAGAATTTATGAAATTCCAAGTTGCTGCTATACTATATAGTCCATCGGACACTGTGTTGCCAATGCAAGCATATAGCTACTAAAAACAAACGGAATCTCGATGGAAAAAATTACGCTACTGCATTGTTCTTGAATACTCTCCATGCAAACTCATGGTACGTTGTACTGTAAGCTCGGCACGAGGCAGCACAAAGGCATGATTTGCATTATTATCATATGTCTCAAAACCATTCCCCTAGGCCTCTCAGTTACGCTAATCACATGAACAAAATACAACCATGCACGTGATTTAGAATCCACACTTTAACGGGCCGTGGTGATAAATTCAGGAAGGACATGTCCTTAAGGATACTTTTGTTTGGTCCCACTGCAAGATTTTCAATGAACAGTATTTTTGTCGCATAAAACGGAATCTTGTTCACCCCGGACTATTTTTCCGGAACGGAGAGAGTCCACTTGTCGCCCGTTTGTCTGTACTAAAAACAATGGCTTAACCTTTGAGAACTATTTGTTGAACATAATAATAGGAAAGAAAACGTTTTCAGTGCAAAATAATAATAATAATAATTATTTTTTTTATTTATTTTACCCCGTGATGTCCACTACGGGAGCTATAGGGGGGGGGGTGGCATACCACCATCAGTTTTCTGTATATATTTTCACTTCATTCTCCGGTGCAAGGAAACAGGGACAATGGGAAATGATAGGGATTTTTGGGGAGGGAACATGGGTCCAAGGTGCAATGTCGTAGCTATGGGTCATATGCTGTTCCCCAGGAGGTTAGGTTGCCAGACACTTCAAAGGTGCAGGTCAGAGACCCTCCTGACGCAGGTGAAAGGAAAGTTCCCCAGGCGTGGATCGAACCTGGGGCCTTTCACTCAGCAAGCCGAGACGTTACCATCTCGGCCACCACACCTCCCCCAAAATAATTATGTACAGTAGGATTAAATCGTGATAACTGTATCATTGAACCGCGTTTGCAGTGAAGGCCTTGCAACAATTTTTTATGTTAAAATCTCAATTTTCGCTACATGAAAATATCAGTGTTACGGTTAATAATAATAATCAATCCTTGTCTCTGAAGAGTTCTGCTACGTGTCATACAGTAGTTCTACAGAGTTACTACTCCTCAGAATTATTAGTTTGGGTACAAAACTCATTAGGGTTATTTGTTTTGACGGAAATATTTAAGGAGACAATTTTGTTATCAGTGAATGGAACACTTTAAGCAATTTACGAGACTCACTTCATTGAAAGAACAATTTATTATAAGTTGTGAGGGTGATTATCATCGTCGCGGTCGTTCTTTATAGCTCAGAACAGGAGTGGTGGTCGTATGGTGCAGCAGTAGGTGAATGTTGCTCCCTTTGGCGCAATCATAAAGCATGAAACGATATCTTCTGATCAGCAGTCCACCTTGCCCCTGGCATTCTCGTCGGTGAGAAATGAGGCATACTATTAACCCAGTTTTACTGTAATACAATCAGAATTTTCTTTTCTGCCCACGTTTTTTTGCCCCTTGTCAATGACAAACTATATATACTGCATACGTAATGACGCACTTTGAGTGCTAGTTCGTTCTAAAATGGCAATCTACCTAGATCTGTCCCTAATGAATTTGCATGCGCGTGAAGGTGGCATAGTGCAAAGTGAGCGACAGCAATATTGTAATGGAGAGGAACCGTCAAGAACTGGATTATCCAGTTCGATGATCAAGCTGCACCCACACTCGGACCGGCTATAAAACTGCCACAATCTCATTAGTTGACAGATGCCAACCTCCTTGATTGCATGTGCTGTAACCTGGTATTAGTTGAGACTCTACCCTCAAGGGCTACCATATCGCGCAAAATGATTAAAACAATTTTGCATCTGAACCAAAATTAAAACTGGTTTCAATATTTGATATAAACTCGGCTGTCAAATGCGAGCTGAGTTTATAGGTTAGAGTTAGGATGAAGCCAAGGGCGAAAAGTCTCTAATATCTTCCTAAGGACACGGATTACGCAGGATAATGCAGGGGGTAATGCATGAATGTAGAACTGGCAGCATTACGAATGCGATGAGGAAGAGGCCTATAGGAGCGAGGAGGAAAAATGAGGTCGGGTTTATCTAGAATCTCCGCCAGATTACCATACCGTCTGATTCAAATAAAAATGCTTTGACATTTTAAGTCGTAGGACGGTGTTGTTCGCCTCAAAGTCAGCGGCCTACTTCAAACACTTGACTGAAAGATACAAATGTCCAGGTAAACACGTGCGCTTGATGACGCCAGTAAGGGATAATTTTATTTTCATGTCCTGTCTCTGGGAATGACGATTGCAAACGACTTTACTGACAGCGGTATTACATTGGTAAATATGCATGAGGTCAGTCCTCCCTAATTTGGTCGATGATTTAAAAATATGAGATTGATGTATGCTTTCACAGGTTCATTTTTGCTGCTTTTTCCCTGCCCTTAATTTCTTTTGGTTGTGCACATTTTTAATGGCGGGGTTCACTCGCAGATATTGATGCGGAATAATCAAGAGGAGGGAATTTTTGGTGCTAATAAGGGTTCGCGACAAATTTTTAATGGACTTGCTATTATGGAGTTGATTAGACCACATCTGTGCTGCAAAGGTAATTTTGTCATTATTCTCTCTGCAATAGGTCTGACTTGCGAGTGTAAAAGCAGTTTGAGCATCAAACAGGATAAACCTGTTCTTTCAGATTCCTCTCTATAAGCTGTTGTTCAATTTGTAGGTACTGAGTTTTTGGATTGGAATAGACAAATTAATTAGCCATAAATGTGGGGTCAATATTGTTCTCACAAACAAATGCGTATTATAGGAGTAAATTATTTAGGCCTTGATATCTTTGGGATATATCCTTTCAGGTGATTATCATGATTTCACCTCCGTTACGTGTAGACTATAAGTAGCCTATGGCAATTTCCGTTCCATTACTCACGTGAATGAAATTATAAATGCTGATTTCCAACCAACATATCTGGAATTTAAGTATGGATTTGAATTTGCACCATTTTTATTCTTCCTCTAATATTACTTATAGGGATATGCAAATTAATCACCTATTCAGCTATATTAACATTCAATAATATTCTATATTTCGAACCTATAACACAATTAGGAAAATTTGACTTTATTACGGAATTTAGGAAGGGGTGTTCTGAGAGTACTTTGAAGTACTTGGAAAGGTTTTTGTCTACCGCTACGGCCACCGCCCATATTGAAGTAAATACATCTGAGAGTATGAACCGCCCCAGTAGGAAACAATATACGAGTTACGTGCTTTTTTGTGGCGTATGGCGCCACCCACCTACCCAGGTTTGAACTGGCGCGACGTGAATTGGGACTGTGTTTTGGACCAGTACATGTCTAGAGTGATGCAACAGATAGGAAACGATGGGGCAGTGAAAGCCGCCCACCGGAACCAAAGGCCCCAGCCCTTGGTGATGTAGTGATAGCTACTACCAGCTTTATCTACCTGCAACATCGCTCGAGTTTCCAGTACGGAGACTCGATTCCGTTTGGACAATGTGAACAAAAACCTGTTGTACGAGTTTTCACTTTCGGCCAATTTAGCCATATGCGACTTTTCACCCTCCCCCAGACCCTCTCCCTACTTGATACATAATGGTAACTAGGAAATGCTTGTGATAGGAGGTGTTTTCTGTTGATTTCTATACGGAAAGCGTGTCACAGTTACATAACAAAGTCAAATATTTTGGATTTTTTAAACAAGATCAAATTCTGAAATGATAAAAACAAATTGTTGGAAATTGGGTCACCTCTGGCTTCGGCTCGGGTGGTATTTCCTACAGACTAAACCACCCGGGGGAGTTCATTAAAAATGGCCACAGCGTCAGATTCACTGCACTTTGCACATCCCCTCCTGTCAATCTGCCCGTGGGCCCGGGCGCTTCAAAAATAGGGTTCCCAAAAATTGTACACCATCTAAATAAAGGTCTGGCAGAAGGCCCCTTTGGGGCTAGCCGAATACCCAATCAATTATTATTAAAATTATTATTAAATTGTTGGAAATTATTCAGTAGGGCCTAAAATAATTTACTTAAATTCCTCGTTCGCCAGACTCGAAAGTTAAGTAAAAGATAACAATATGTATTACGAAATAATAGAGGTCAAATCACTACCATGATTGTTGATTTTATGAAAATATCATGATGCTCTGTTATTCGAGTTATTCCACATTGTTGCTCATGTGGTTTATACGCCATAGGGCTGGGTGTGGTAATAGCACCCTTGAATCTGTCTGAGGGATGAATGACCTACATTGATTTCTAGCTGTTTTGAAAGTTTAGGGTGACCCTGATTATGCAGGAGGATGAAATGTTGACCTTTTTGCAATCTGAAGATCACTCCTGTCTCAGGGTTGAGCATTCACCCCATGTTGTTCCAGAGTATTCGGCATGCAAATTGTCCTTGACTTGCCGAGAATTACGAAATTTGGTGCTCAACTTTGTAGGTAATGGTTCAAGTTGCACCACACCATTGGGCTTATCTATACTCAACCAAACATAAACAAGCAGGAAATACTACATAACTTATGCAATAAAGATAACATAATGTAACCCAGTGTAGTTACTATTACGTACCCCGACCACAACCACTTCTACTGATGTTCTGCTACGCAACAACAACTACTACTACTACTACTACTACTACTACTACTACTACTACTACTACTACTACTACAATAATAATAATAATAATAATAATAATAATAATAAACTGGCTAACTTTTGCCTTTTACTCTCGTAGTTGATAAATATTCAGTATAATTAGGTCTATTTAGTTTTTTTTCATTTAACCAGACTGACACACTAGTATATACCATATAAATGTATAGGCGAAAATAAAAATTTATCAATGTAAATAATGTTCACCTGATGTATTATTGAAGTTGTTTATATGTGCCCATCCAAAGACAGGATGTTAGGCAACATGTCTCTTAACCTATTTAAAGCAAAACAATAGCGGCCCTATTAAAGAGTACTTTAAGTTCACCGCACAATTCATTAATCGATGTAGGTGAATGACTGATTCATGTGTTGCAGACAGGGGTAAAGTTCAGTGTGTCATTAACGCGAATGCACAATAAAACACTTTATTGCAGCGTTGAACTTCTTGTCGCAACAAACACATCTTATCAATAGGTGTACGGATTTTATGAGACACTTTTTGAGGGTCGTAAAAGCGCATACGAAATTGAACAAAAAAGGTGCACCAAAAGTCTGACCCTTATTTGAAAGCCGAGCATTACAATCCGATTTACGAACCTATAAATGAGGAATATATCAAGGTGACCTCGGCGCCTATAAAAGTTACATAGAAGCCAATGTACGTAAGATCATTTTATATTGTGGAACCCGTCTGTAAGGTTGTCACTCCGTTCTGCCAAACTTGTCTTTTATATGCCACAGAAATGCATTAAATATTCTGCATCAGAACCGAACAAAATTTTGGAAATTGACAAAATTCTGCTACAGTTTCATCGAATTTATAATTCGTAATTTTTTCAATTCCAGTCAGCTTCAATATTTATTCAAAAAATGCACACATTTTCACAAGCCCATGCAAATCTGCTAGCAATTATGATTTTCATCAGTTAAATGAAATTTCATAAGGGGCTCGAAATGAAGAAAATAATGTGGCTTCTACGATTACGTGAAATTCAGATTGAATAATTCATGATCTCTAATGGATCATGCTGGCTCCTGCAAGTTTTTGACCTCACAAAATAATTGTGAAAGAGTATTGATCACCAGGAAGGCGAAAGGGAGGACTGGTTGCATTTACACCGGAAATATGGCAGTCTTCAAGTTGTTGGCAAACTTTTAGGTCCTACTAACGCCAGAGACCAACATGCTTGTGGAAAGAACATTTTTATGTCAGACTCTTCGAACTAATTACTGAGTAGGGGATCGTTACCAGAAGCCGGTACCCCCCCCCCCCCCCATAGTGTATAGTTTAGGCCGCCTTCCTTTCATCATAGAAAATGGAATTGCCAACCGTTCTCTTACAATACCTGAGATCCAGTCGTTATACGATATATTTTCACATTTTTTTCCCTCCTACTTTACTTTCATTAGAGTTTGCATTCTTTATCGATTAAAACTCCGGCATGTTATATCAGAGAGGGCAGGCATAAATAATAGTACTTCATGTAATACAAGGTAAGGATATTTTGCGAAGGAGTGCCCAGGAATCTGCTACTTGGTATTGTTGCAACATTCCACCGCCCTTCTTTTTTTGTGGTGCATAAAACCCACTATTATGAAAATGCGTTATGAATCCAGGCTGCAACTTGTTAATGAAATTCCTTGTCAGAATATTGAGGTGAATTTTACGAGCCTCGTTACTAGTTTCCCGCGTGCAATAGGGTGTTCGCACCTTGAGATAATTGGAGGAGTCCTTTGATTCTGCGTGGCAAACCGTGACTGACAGCCAGGAAAAGCCCGCCTAGGTGTTTGCTTTTGGGGCCTGTAAAATTGCGAATGAGATATGGCAACACGTTCCGCTTCTTGTGGCAATGTTTGATTTGCGTCCAGCACACACACAAAAAAGCCTCATTATGAAAGCACAACAAGATCTGGACGCGCGCACCCCAAACTTTTCCTCCTGAATAATCATCACGGGTTGCTAAACAATTTTCCTCCCACCACTTTTTTTGCACAAACGAGAGTGAAAGCTCGATATTTGCCGTTTTTAGAATACATAATGCGGCTTTCACTCTCAAAGTGCCTTGTGAAGGTCGAACGTTGCGACATTCCCTAACACTGCTTCTATGAAGAATAAAAAAAAAAAATGCAAATTGATAACGCCCGCCCTACCTACCTATATACCTAGTAAGTCCTACATTCAAAAAGTGCACCTGAAAAGTAAAAGTGAACTGAAAAAAAACGAGCATCGACTGGAAATTACGTCCTCCCGCTAGATGGCATGGTTGTACATAAAGAACATGGGGTACCATTAAACCAAGGGGGTGGTCATAAAATTGAGTAATTCGAGGCGTGTGTGCGGTATAGGGACATGAATGGAGGTGGTGGGGAGTAAGTATTCCTATTAGGAAAACCGTCCATTCCAGAATAGTTCTGAAAAAAGTCCCCTTTGGGAGACGTGATGGTAGTCAAAAGCAGCTCTCGCCATTGGGTTCGACTTTTTTTCTGCTCTTCTTAGGTATTTTTTCCTTCCCAAAAAAGGAAGGAATCGGGGCCATTCACATGAAGGGCTGGAAATACCGTACATAGGAAGAAAAATAAAGAATAAAGAGGTCGGCCCTTGGGCGAGAAAGTGGAGCGTGTCCATTTCATTGGGACGGTTGCCAGGGGTGATTGCGACTACAAAAAAAAGGAAGAGTCAAAAAAATAGACAACAATGCGGGCTGGAATATCAGGTAGTATCCTACCTGCTATTCCAGCCCGCATTACAGCTGAATGAGAGTCCTTTTACTAAAACGGAGTGCTAGCTGGACATATCAAAGCAGAACGTGAATCAGCAGCACTTAACACGGATTTACTGACAATTGTCACTCTAGCCGAGATTTACGTCGCGGTCACGTATAAACCTTGTCCATAGGAAGACAGTGGGTGCTGAGATCGATAGAGGGTGCGGGGAATCAAAGGTGTGACCACATGCAAACCCGCCTCAAAGCATCCCATCCCGTATCATGAAATGGCTGAGCGGATCGGGACGTTTTCCCACGGCCCGTGCTTTCCTAAAATCAAGCAAACGCCAGACCGGAATGCAAATACGTATTTTTCCAGGCAGAGTGGCTGCGGTTTGGGACCAAATCGCACAGGGAGTAGGAGAGCAAGCTTGCCTACGGATCAAGCGGAAAATGGCCGCTTCTCGCCTGGTTATAAGTGCCTGGGCCGGGTCAACTCGGTGGCTTAATCGACGCTTTCACACTTGTGCAAAGGGGGGTTGCTTCCGACCACATTGCAGGAGTGTGACAAAGGGGACAGATTAGGATGCTAAAGAAGAGATTAAGGGGAAGGATGCGGCCATCTTCAGCAGGATTTGACCTACTTGTCTTGTCACTTGTGATTGGGCTTAGACAATGCCGTCATTGCCAGAGTTATAAAGTAAAGGGTTGCCATGTCCAAAGGCAGACTTTCTCTGACAAGTGAGTGCAAGATAGTAGTCAGCTATCTTAACTATAGTCGCTGCACGATAGATATGGACTGCTCAATTCAGCCCTCTCTGCCACCTCCATGTGTAGACTTTTAACAATGGAAATCTAGTCAGCGTGGGGCTTCGTTATTCACTAAGAATAGTCTACTGATCTAAGCAGTAAACATGAAGCAAACTCGAACGATTTACACCTTTGGAAATATCAACATTATCGTCTATATATATACGATCACAAACTGCAAACTCCATGGATAGAACATTATGACAAGAACTTTCTCCATCGCCTCCAAGTCTAGAGTTAACGTGTATCAACTATCAAATGAGCCATAATTCTCCCTCAATGTAATAATGCCTTCTTATACGTACAGAAAAATGGCCTAGTCAGTTGACTACCCAAGGTAATCAACTGACCACTCAATTTTTCTGAGTTTAGCAATAAATTATGCGTCTTAATTTTAATGTGGTAGATAGGTGTGGATGAGATTACTCGAGACGCGGAAATTTAGCCTTACCCTTGGTCCACTTTGCCATGAGATATAGGAAGTCCTTGGATCGGATGCATGACATTTCCGGAGATCCAATTCCCTGCCGGAGATTTTGGCCTGACGTGTTTCTGAGATATGTCGATGATATGTTGAAAACGATTTGCGTACCAAGCAGCAAGGATGAGGAAGGAGGCGGGTTATAATACTTGCAGAGTCACGACGTGATTAAGGCTACTTGAAAGTGCCTAATGAAGGTGGAGAACCGCAAGTTTGTACATAATAAAAGGTCTCAAGTCGGATTCCAAGCAAGGACCTTTCCACTCTGCTGGCAGGTGTTATTAATTTATAAGAATATTCAGGGCCACATTTTGTGTCCTAATTTCCCCAAGTGCAATTTATTATGGCACTTGTAATCTTTAATTATTAATGTAATTTTGTGCATATCCGTGAGTTATAGCAAAAAATGTACACCTGGTATAATTCCAACACATGTTTTGACTCGCATGCGAAACTTAGGTATAATAGCATCTGGGATTAGAGAATTAATTTCTCTGCAAGCTAAAAAAAGTCTCGCAACAACCAGAGCTCGTCAGTTGGGAACTCACCTTTAGGCTTATGAATTTTTTCTGTAGATGTCACGACCCTTTCCTTTGATATTTTTGGCCTGCGTGGATTAATTTGTGGACTTTCCAGTTGTAACTTTCAACATCTGGATTACAGTTTTCCTAACTAAGCAAACAGTTGTACAAGTACAAGTAATTATGAGACGCTATTATTGCGAGTAGGCAACTATATACGCTACAGGTATGCTATTATATGAGTAGACTAGATCGCTCTAGATATAATATTACCTTTGTTTGCATAAATTATGTTTCTCGAGCCTGAAAATCAGGTGTTTGTCCAAAAAGTGTTTCCTGTAAAAAGGAATGCACCAGTGGAAACTGTTTTGCATTCAATCTCTGTAATAAACAAGCTGCCCCTTCTTCTATGA
This sequence comes from Catajapyx aquilonaris, assembly GCA_000934665.2. NCBI lineage: Eukaryota > Metazoa > Arthropoda > Diplura > Dicellurata > Japygidae > Catajapyx > Catajapyx aquilonaris. Next base: position 32,704 of record JYFJ02002678.1, read on the forward strand.
GCCATGTGACACTTGTTAGCAAGTTCGCCGGACTAACATACAGATCTTATTTCAGAACAGAACCTATACCTATTGCTACGGCTGACGTCACAGGAGGTCATAAATTCACGCAAAGTAAAACAGACATTATCTTTGCTCTGCTTGACGCAAGCCCTCGAAGTGTGTCAGGACTCTCGGTCAAAGTTACATAACCGGCTTATTTTTTTGTGATGAGTAAGGCTTAAAGGCTACAGCAAATTGCTAGTATTGGCAGTATGAGTCGCAGTGGCACCTTATAAGTACAAGGTTATGTGCTCAGCAGGGAGACTAGATATCCTATTTTTTATTATTATTTATATCTATCATATCTTTAGGCAAAATGCACAAATCAAGGGCGTAAATAAAATTATACCAACAGCAACATTGACCGAAGCGAGTTTTTGGTGAAACCTTCTTTGAATTACTGATTTTGATGAGAACCTGTGCGACAGCCCTTGAGAAACGTGACATCTTTGTGGTGAGTAGGTCACAGTAACATGCAAGAGACAGTTGTTAATAGGGTGATCTTGGGAATGTCAATCTGGAAGGGGCTTTCAAGGGCATCAAATTAGCGTTTACGATACTACAGGGTGGTCCATTAAAAAGTGCCGATTGTTAGGGCTATTTGTCGACATTTAGCAGCTTATTTTAGCAGTTGCATAGTTACTTTTAATGGTCATCAAAAGAATTATCTACAAATATTATGCCTAACTGAATCATCCATTCAAGATCTGAATGATCTAAGATTGGTAATTTAAATCCATGTGATGCAGTATTGGAGATGTCTCCAAATACATGACAAAGGGAATTTTAGGTTTTGGTTTGCTTATCGTACAGTAGGGCCTACTTCTTGAAGTTTTTCTCACAAGATTATTTTGTCCTTCATTTTACTTGCTTGGGAGATGTGGCCTGAAACACTTTAATTCCAAGTGACACCATTTAGCCAATAGAGAAGGCTGATGTTACAGTGTCTGTGGTTCAGGTAAATTTAACAAAACAATAACCTGTTTACAGAACCCTTGACTGTAACATACAATGAAACTCCTCCATTCATAAGTTTAAATGTGTTGATGGCAAATGAAAAAAAAAGTGAGTTCGTGTTGAATCGACTTCTGCAACTATTTGGATGAGTTTTAGGCAATGTGTCAATATCATAAGTCCATCTTGTTCACACGTAGTTCCTTATTGCTATAGCTATCATTACCTATAGGGTGTATCTGTACTCAGTACACAGACGTATATGACTGTCTTCCTAGGCACCAGATGATCAACTTATGTAGAGGAGTCATTATGTCTGGGCCGCCTCATTACTGAGATAATTGCCATCAAACATGTAATACAAAATATCCTGTCGGTTAGGCCACCCATCGAACCCTCCCCAAGTCAGAAGGATTAATGGTGATTATGATTGCACGTGTGTTGTGGTTTGTAATTTCAATTTGTTCTGAATGTCGCTGATAATTTTGAAGAGCACTGGCACTTTCACTGCTATTTACAAATCACTCTTTAGGCAAATCGCTAACTATCAGGTGGGTCAATTATCTCAGTAATGAAGCGGCCCAGACATAACGACTCCTCTACATAAGTTGCTCCTCTGGTGCCTAGGAAGACAGTCATATACGTCTGTGTAATGAGTACAGATACACCATGTATATCCACTACATCTCTGCCTGCATGCATTAATGATCTTAATGACGCAGGGAAAAGGAGGATGAAATCATGCTTGGCCACAAGGACGCAAGTTATTCTTTGCAGATTCCACCGTCCTGACAAATGGAGGGAGCATCTTAATACTTGTATTACCGGGCACGTATACTATATTGGGAATTATACGCCTGGTTGTATAAATGTATATGAACAGGAGTTAAGTTTGTTTGCATAAAGACTAATTCCATTGTTATCCTTTCAAACAACAGCCGCAACGCTGGGCCTTTACGTAGCTGTATCTATCAATATATTGTGCTCATTTTCACGATGTACTCGTAGTAACAGTCCTCTTTGGTTATACGGCACAATCCTATGTGACAATGCATTCTCCTTGCCGTGCTATTTTCTGAACAAGGTCAGACCTCTTTCTTATCGGGTGGAAAGTCATATTTACCCAATGTGACCAAGCAACGAGGAATCAGGAAAGGAAGACTGCTCAAACTGACTGTGAGTGCTGTACAGCACAAACCTTAGAAGGGGAAGGACGGTTTTGTACGATAGTGAGAGGAAACGGAGAATCCCGATTAATCTCACTCGAACCAGTGTGTGGTGGGCATAACCGTGACCTGTTGCAAACTACCTCCTGCACACTAGTGGATAATCACCATGAACGAAGAAGATTTGGCCAATAACCCGAAGGTATACTACAGGTATGCTCATATTCGTTTTAAACAAATGTGACTCTTATGCACACCTTGGGCATTCAAAATGAGAACTTTCGAGAATATTTCTTTGGGCAGGTTCAATCAAGCAATTTTTGGCTATTAACACGTTTAGGACTTATGAAAGCTCTCAAGAGACAATATACAGTAAGGTCCCAGATCTTCCCGGATACCTCCTGGGTTTCTGGCTCATTTTATAATAGGTGATATGTTTCACGCGTGATTATTATCGCACCTGCGGGCTTTGACGTTTGACCTTTTGACTCCAATGCATTAAAAATTACTGTAGTTGTCCCACAAGATGTGACAACAAAACAGGAGGCAATTTGAGGAAGCAACAATATAACATTCATCTGTAGTTGCCCGAAGTGAGATCTCGAATGTGATCCACCAAAAATGAAGTACCGGTACCAAGTGTTTTAGAGTAGGCCTATCTATGATGGGATTTTAAAAGATAGACAACTCGGAATATTTTGAATACAGAGTAGTACATCCCAGCATATGTTTACTGTATTACCGAATGCTTGAACTAGACCACTTCAGGGCTGAATATACGATAACACTGAGGTCAAATTTCACTTTTTGGATAGTTTTAGAACTTTAGAAGTAAGCTGACGGTTGGCAAAAACACACTTTTTATGAGCCTGGTCTTTTAATATGCAATTACTTGTAAAAGCCATGTGAAGAGCCCACGGTGCCCGGCTACTTGTTATCTCAGCTTACGATGAAAACTCAAGTGAAACTGTGTGCTTGTGTAGCAAGCGAAATACTTGGCAAAATATTTGGGCTGATGTCTAAACCCAGTACCGTGATTTCCGGCCGTCCATTTGGTTGGTTGGTTGGTAGGAAGGGGTACCCAGCTTGTATGGCTCTGTCTGAGTCGAGCCTTGGCAGCCGGGGGTAGGAGAGGAAGGTGTGGGATTGCTAGGTAGGGGTGGGTGAGAAGGGTGGGGGAGAGGAGGGCTGGACCCGGCTGTACTGCAATGCCGGGTCCAACCCAGGGACGGGGGTGGGATATTCTCCCAAGCACCCCGTCCGACCAAGAAATGCGAGTCAGGTCCGAGGACCGCTGGAGGAAGAGAGTACCGTCGCTGGCGAACCGGCCGGGACCTCGCATATTGGATACTCTGACTTTTTAGATATTTTCCGGCCGTCCAGGAGCTTGGTACTGTACCGTACTAACTTATGGCAATAACTGCGCTGCGGCATTTTCATTCCCATTTTGTGGAGAATGAATTGACATGTTTATAGGCTATAAGGTGTCAAGCTCATTTTGTAATTTCACTTACATTATACTGCATGTCAGTGAAAATTAAATGTCACTGTCAAGTATCACACCGTATATTAATCACAATGGGATTCTAAATCGCCTACATACGTATGCTTCTCGTCAAGGCGTGGTGAATGGAACCATCTTCAACTGTCATCAAGGCAACTAGTCAGACGGGACTGCCTCAAACTATAGTTTTAAATATATTGGGATACTTTCTCACAAGCTAACCGATATATTACAATAGGTTACTAGAGGAAGAAGGAACCCTCAGAAGCAGCACTTTTCTCCATTGCAAATAATGTAACTATGGCATCAAGTGCCTTGAAATATTGCATTTTCACGTTTTGCAATTCCCATTACTTTTCTGAACACGGGATTTGTATCCTGTATAGCCTTCTCAATCACGCAAGTAACGGGGGAGCCTGGAGGAAAACGCAAACAGCTTACAAAGTACTGTATACCGGTACAAGGGTATTGACAATTCCGTGGCTAAATGTTATTCATGAAACTGCACTGTAACTCCAAGGTGAGCTTTGCAAAAGCTATATTAAGTGAAACATGCAGCGACAGTAAGCTTATTCATCTGAAACAGAGTTTACCGCGTGCTAATGGCATCAGCCTAGTCTAATTGTGTAGGTAAATTAAGACTGTAAATGAAGCTGTCAGGCAGCAGAGGTATTTTGAGGTCCTGGGTCATCCGCTGTCTAATTTGAGAAATTACTATACATTTTAAATCACATACCCACGAGTCACTAGGTAACTGAATTATGACTGAAAATGAAATAATTATCGTATATGCTGGTATGAAAAGAAAAACTGTTTTGCTTTTATGGTATTCTCGACTCGAAGTAGAAGCAGCTGCGTAATGTTTGATAGATAATTCAAACTAGTGATTACAACATTATTATGAAACTGCCTATTTACTAATAACATATTTTATTCACAAGTCTTGTCACTTGGGGAGGGGGGTGCTTTGAAAACACTTCAGAACACAGACCAGTTGTTTTCCTACTCGATATTGGGCCTGCAACAATTGTGATGTAATAGGTTTGATTAATTAACTGTGTTGGTGCAAATCAAATACCTTCAACCCACAAAATGCTAATACACGACAGCTACAAACAGTGTTTGCGTGTTGTGACTGAATTTACGATGGCTTTTTCTGCTTTGTAGGAGCGACCACAATTCGTTAAAATATTACTAGGATTTTGCAATCAGCAATATGCCCTTTGGATTCGTAAACCCAGTAAATTGCGGCATGGCCTAGCTCGGTGTTGCAAAAACATCGTTTGCAACTGAGTTTTTAAGAGGATTCGAAACTATTGAATTCACCTTTTCTATATACTGTAGACCTACCTGCACCATGTTCATGGAAATGAGTATTTCAGAACTATTCTGGACAGTTTCATAACTCCAATGTTCTCTTTGCCAGTTTTCCTCCGATGCAATTCCTCAGCGAAGTCGAACGTATATCGCCTGAAGACTAAAAGACTTTCATAGAGGACTCCAAGAGAAGCACGTATGTACTAACTTTCCTAGATGAAAGTGAAGGAAATATATCAACCATTTTTCAGTAGCTTCGTGTTTTCGGACAGGTCAGGCACTCCTCATAACTTCCCGCCTCGAGGTAGAGTTCGGAGTTTGTTGAATTTCGTGTTTCGCAAGTGAAATGTACTATACTGTTTAACGAGCGATATACAGTATAATTTATAGGCTACAGCTTTGCACTGTGACGAGATTTGGAATGAGTGAATAATAAACGAAACTCACAAATAATTCTGTGGATGGTTCATATCTTACCTTTGCGTGACCAATGCAGGGAGTTATTCACCATTGCTTCGATTATCATATTTTAAGGCAGTGGGGTGTACCAGTATGAGCCATTGTAATACAGAGTACAGCAGCAATTTTAACCATAATTCGCATTACTCTGTATATCCGCGTGTGTATCAGTTACGCAAACGTTTTTATAGAGGCTAAGGAGTGATATATACCGTAATTTAGGGGAGACGGAGTGGCGCCGCGGTAACGTGCGCGCCCACGGATGTTAAGGTCCCGGTTCGATCCCAGCCCGGGGACACCCCCTGCATCTCGTGCAGAGTTCAGGGTCACCTCTGGCTTCGTCTCGGGTGGTATTTCCTACAGACTAAACCACCCGGGGGAGTTCACTAAAAATGGCCACAGCGTCAGATTCACTGCACTTTGCACATACCCTCCTGTCATCCTGCCCGGGCGCTTCAAAAATAGGATTCCAAAATTGTATACCATCATAATAAAGGTCTGGCAGAAGGCCCCTCTGGGGCTAGCCGAATACCCAATCAATTATTATACCGTAATTTTTTATTGTAAATGTAGACTATCTATAACTCGCCATGTACAGTTTGCCAAAACATTTGATTAATTCTCCGAGGTCTGTGTTCAATCAGCATTTTCGCGACTAGAGAATTTATCAAATAAATACCTAATAAAGCCCGACATGAATAATTCGATGACTTGATGTCCACACGGAGACCGGGGGGTAAGGGTAGGCATGAGAGCCGCTATAATTTTATCCCAACTCGCAAACTCCTACACCACTTTATCAAACTCTCCCATCCTGCGGGGCATTTGCGACCCCCCACACCCCCATTAGTTTCCCTTCAAAACGACTTTTTCGGCGGGTGGCGGGAGGGGGGGGGGTAGGGTGGAAAAGGAAGGAAGAGAGGCAGACTATGCCACGTCCTATAATGTACGCGTCATTATTACAGCCTTAATGAAGAGAGGGAACAGTAGACACGGTTTGAACTGGAGATGTGGAAGGGAATTTGTCTCTTTCAGACCTCGGAAACACTCTGAGGGATGCTAATGCCCTTTAGTATAACGTATGGAGATCTGTAAATCTTTGGGTTCGCTTCTTTTGCCATTTCAACCCTGATAGTGAGAGCTTAACTCCTGCACACACACACCATACATCTTGGGGGTTTCAAGTGCTCATTTCCACCTCTCTCAACGGGTAATCTTGAAGCCTCAGGCTGACAGTCATTTCTTGTTGCAGATACTTTGAGCGTGGGTGGTATAGGCAAGCTGGGGGAAACTCTGGATGAGGGTTGGAGCACACTTTATGTTGATGCCATAGTTAGAAATTAAGAGGTAAACTTAATTACGTTTTAATCTTGATAGAATATGTACTATTTCGTATATTTAATATTCAGTTCAATGAGGAAAGGTCACTGTTGCCCTGCGAAGAAATTATCAACACACAGGTGCACCTCTAATCCCTATCTGCTTACGGGGTCATTACCTCTGACACATTGCACCACACCTTGAAAAGCTAGACCTTGAATAGAGCATAAACTTGTCTATTGGGGTCAATCCATGAGTATAACCGGTTGTGTGTTTTCAGTTAATATTGACAGGGGTCAGAGGGTCATGAGACAGATTGATTTCAGGTGGATGCCCGAGTGTTCTAGAAAGTATTTATTTCGAGTAGGTTGATACCCACCCATTTTCTGCAGCACCGAGACAGTAAAATGACCGGGAGAAAGTAAAACTAGTTCCGTGGAATTAATTTTTGGATTGGGGTTTGATGAGGTTTGGGAGCAGCCATCTGTGCCGAAATCTGGAGGTCATGGTCAACAATTTTTAGGGACTTTTTAAGGTGAAACATGCTTCATATTGGCGAAAATAATATTCAACCTAAATCAATAGACTTTTCGTAGTTTCAAAATGTGAGATTTTTAAATAGAAAAGTGTTAAAAGCCACACCGAAAATGTGTTACTTTGTTGGTTTATATAGATTTTTTTTTTGTTCTCGGAACTTATTCGACGCCCATCACATTAAGAGTTAAAACGGGCAAATAGCCGTCTGCGCGTTCATTAGTTTGCGTCTTTTTAGTAATGGTTGATAAGGAAATCACCTGGGGAATTTATGAGGCGCAATGTGTCAGCTGAGCTATCGCTTTTTTCCCTTAAAATGAACATTGCAGCTAATACTGTCCGACAACGTACATTAGATTTTATTACGCCTCCTTTTGTACTGTGTCCTAATTGGCTTCATTATCTGTTTTTAAACGCAAGGACTGGCCTGGAATAATTAGGGTTATTAGTTCAACACCAACAGGTTCAATGGGAAGTTTGTCCAACGTGAAAATTTATTGCTTAAAAGGAATAATTATTGAGCGTAAAATTGGCACTCGCCATGCCATATTGTTTTGCGCAATTGAACTCTAGTAATTGGTTCCAACCGCCTGTCCACTCCTCATACATCACCGCCACCTGAAAAATATTGACCGTCCTGCAAAAACTAAAAAGTCATTAAAGAGTTCACACCACCATTACTTTCCCTACCTACCTGGAGCATCTAATAATGTATAAGTAGGCAGCGAGTTTTCCATTAAGCCCATTTGAAGTGAGTCAAGGTATCTCACAGGGGCTCATGAAAGCACAATTTGGTTAGTTGTGGAGTGGCAGAGGGCCAGCTTTAATGTCGCGTGGAAGCTCCAAGCTGCGATCAGTTTGGCTGGCTCCAACAAAAGGGGAAAAACCGGTGTCGGAGTAGTGCACAGCGACGAATCTAACGCCGGCGCGCCTCCGGATCACGTGAGTCGGAGAGCGCCTGTTTCGCAGCCCACCACCGGATCGAAGGCAATCCGCCACGTGTGGAGCCCCAACTCAGAAGCTCCTGGACCGTCAGTGCGACGATGCTGTCCCATCTGGACTCCGACACGTGCTTGGAGCTACTGGACCCTCCTCATCGGCAGATGAGGGGCGTGCGGCTCTTCCGGGAACTGTTTCACCGGAGACGCTGTCAGGATACAGAGTACTTCAAACTTGAGGAACGAGACACCCATCGCAGTTGCGAGTCGCTGGATTCGCTGCTGGACGACGAGGTGAGGGACCGCCGCGTGTCCTGGAGCGGGATCTTCCGGAGTACGTCGTTCGGTGGCGGGTGGCCTAGCGGATGGGGTGGTGGTTGGTCCACCGGTTGGTCTTCGGGATGGCCTCGAGCGAGGAAAAGAAGCAGGGAGCCGGGGCCACACAAGAGCGCGTCGTTCCCGCCACCCAACCGCCTCCAGTATGCCCAACTCCGGCGGTCTGCGTCGGTTACGTCCACCACCGGACCAAGACGACGCTCTTTCCTGCTGCCTAGCTGGTGCCGGAAGGACACGTCGCCTGACCCTCTAGGTAAGCCGCCTAACAAAGGGCGGTTCCGAAGGGCGCTGGAGTCGCTGGCGAAGAAGACCAAGGGTCCACCCAGGAAGCATAAGTCACCTAAGAAGATTCTGAGGCCGCCTGTGCTCCACGTGTACGCCAAGGGTCCGTCGGGGCTGCCGACGCAAAGGATCCCGTCACGTTGTCGACGGGGATCGGTGGCCCGCTTTCAAGTGTTTCATTTCCCGCCGCCGACAGAGCCCGTGTTCTCAGGAGTAGGCTTTCTTATGGAATCGCGGTGGTGTCTCTGAAGGCAACTATCTCTTTCTATTTACCTATAGATTCTTCTAGTACAAATTCTCCCCCACTTTTCAATGTCGCAGTGAGACACTTCACTGTTCTACCCCGGCGTACCAATTTTGCTCCTTTAATTATTTTCTCAACAAGTGGGGTATAGCTCTTTTGAGTCTCCGGAGCTCCCGACTTGCAATTACGTTTAATTTCATTAAATGGACTGCATTCTTCATCAAGGAGGCTCAGTTGTGAGTTTGAATTACGCAGACCGGCTCCTTTGTGAATTATTATTATTGTTGTCTCTTGCTTTTTTTTCACAAAAAATTTATTAATATTGTAGTCCATAGCAGTCTTCCCAAGACAATATGAGGGGGTGCTGCGTAGACATGTAACCAGTTTTTTGTGTGCGGATACCAGTGCTTGACCTGTTTTAACTGCAGTTCGAAAAGTGGCTTTACTTGCTCCGGCAAAACATTGTTAACCAAATGATTCAAATGTTTGGGATACCAAAAAAGGAGAAGGAGAGTCAAAATTCCTTTTTCTCATTCTTCCATGCTGGCCTCCTCCCACACTACTGTGTAAAGAATACGCTTGTGATTACGTACATGTGATTTGCAATGTTAATATTAATAACATTGTTATTGACGGTAAACAATCTTTGAGGACCAAAAAAAACTACGGCATATAGGGTGGAGTAAGGATTGTGGAGGTGCTACTTTAAGCCAAAAAAGGAAATAGGAGAAAAAACAGAGATAATGCAATTCTAACAGGAACAGTCGAAAGCTGGCAGAAAAGTTTGCAGGGAAAGCACAAAATCAACTTTCTAGAAATAAGCTAAATTGGCGGCAAAGCCGTGGAATGTTGACAGATGATAAAGACAGAAAAACTTGATTTTTGAGAACTAGTAAACGTTTCAAAACTTTATAAGTGAATTAATCTAGCATTATAGCTAGCACTGAGTAGGTCATTACCTTTTAACTAATATATGTGAATGACTTAACACTTACTCTTCCAATTTTCAAAAGCTAATTTGATATCGTTGTGTAGAACCAGTGATGCAATGAATAGGCAACGTAACCATAGAAATGAAATAAAGAGCAGTGTTTAGCGCAGCAGAACCGGGCAATGGGAGGTCTTGTAGTGTAAGGGCAGCACTCTGGGTTCCAAATCCAGCGGTCCGAGTTCGAGTCTCGGCGAGGCCTCAATTCGCCAGTTCTATTGCCAAAGGTCTCCTTTTCTATTACCTTTTGTAGGACACGCGGAGGGAATTCAGTATTTCCCATTCGATCATAATTATTATATGCACCTCTTTTCACTTTGTAAACGAACCATTATTCCATCCTAGAGACCATATCTGTATTTTCTTTAACATGACTGAGCCATTTCTGCTCACTCATTGTGTTGCCTCTACGCTCCATAGTCGTTTCAAAAATAAAAGGATCGGTTGAGAGTCAGGTGAGAGGTCCTAATGATGCAATATAGCATGGGCACTAGCACTGGATAACATGATATTAATGAGAATAAAAAGAGAGAGAAATAGACAACCAGGTGATTCTTTCTTTTGATCATAAACTAGAGTTCCCTGGTGTGCAATCCATCTTTTAGCGCCATTAGGTGCCCTCGAGGCAGGTTGAACAACAGTGGTCGTCCCAACATCCGATGCTGCCCCTATCCACTGTTTAATCAGGTTGGCAGATTGATGACTTCATCTGGATGAGCAGGCTTTGGGAGAGGTGGGGGATGGAGGGGAGAGTTGCCCCCTTTCGCTTTGGGGAGCGCACACAGATCGACCGGATCGATATATAAGGCCCTATTCCCAAAAATGTATCCGTGATGCTGAAGTGGAGAGAGACCCAGGGCACCCAATAAGAAATATGCACTCTCCACATACCCACCCAACACCTCAAATCCCTTACTCATACTATACAATACGGTCACTTGCCCCCCGCCATCTTCAACTTCCACACATTATTATTATTATTATTATTATTATTATTATTATTATTATTATTATTATTATTATTATTATTATTATTATTATTTCTGCTGCTGCTGCACCATAGTGTCCTGTGGTGATGAGTTTAGTGGGCGAGGAAACCCCGTTGGGATGAGTTGCCATTTAGCCCGATTAGTAACGCAGGTCATGATGAGTGCGACACCCGGTGCAGGGTGTAGAGAATGAGGGGTGTGTTCCTGTCTAGGCGAGTCCGAAACGCTCGTTGAGACTACTACATTCCCGTTTGTTATCACGCCCGAGAATCAGCGAGCCCCGGGAAACTAATATTGTGCCCCGCACTCAGCTAACTCGATAACTTCAGTGTCTCCCCGGACCGTAACTGGATTACGCAGCCGCCAGCCTGACGTGTAATTCATCCCAATTTACGACTAGAGGGCACTTGTTTGTCAGAGCAACAATCTTCGAAGCCCGTCATCGCCACTCGGGGGCGCTTTCAAGATGGCTCTTGATTTTTTCCCCCGTTCTCCACCCTATCAACCCTCTCTTTTTGCCAGCTCGTTTTCTGGACTGAAACAAAATGAGGACTTCACAGATGGCCGAACTTCCGCGTTTTTTATTGTTAAACCCGGATCCACTGCCAGAGTTGGAGGTAGGAACCTTTGTGGGGAGGGCGCCCACCTGACTGTGTTTTAAGGGTCACAGCCCGTGTCCCTCTTCAGAAAAATTTCCATTTATATTGCTGTTCCAAGTGTCCTTAAAATTGGCTTCGTCAGAAAGTGAAGATTTTGCTATTCACTGACTTTAATACGTCGTAACTGGCTGATCAAAAGGTCCTAGTCCAATGTAGATCAAGCATTGGGCTTCTTCCTAGCCCTTATCTACTTTGCAGGGTCGGTTCGACTTAACTATGGGCATTCATCATTCTAATCTTTGTGGAGTATGTTCCACTTGGAGATTACCACAGTGGAATAGTTTTCCCCTGATAGTTTTGAATGTTTTTAGCATTTAGGGCATGATTTTCAGAGCGTCGAATTTCTTTCCCAGAGTGGATCTTGCGCGTGGTTCTAATCCATCTACGTAATGTTGGCCAAACGCTACAAACCGGATTAGAAAAAGCAATAAGAAGAAATGAAATGGCGATGCACATATACCAAGTAAGAATTCCTGAGTGATTGGTTCCCCCCCCCCTCCCCCCTGCTTCCTTCGCAGGCCTTGATTCATAAAATCGCTCCAGAAAGAAGGAAATCCCCAGAAAAACCCACACCTCATTTTACAGCCTACGAATCGCTTTTTTTCCCTACCTATACTCGACATACAATATTTTCCGTGATTGTAGATTTTTTTAAAACTCTCCACTATTGGAATGAAGATTGTAAGGGTGATCATTCATCATGCCAGCCAGAAGCATTCGTAATCTCAGTATCTCACTCTACAAGATGACGACCCCGGGGCGCCCTCTTTTATAAGGCTTGTGGATTACATCCTCCTCTTATTCTGTGCCATCCCTGTCTGTTTTCTCAGCGAGTTTGTAAGGCATAGTTTTTGAAACCAATTTTCTCAAAGGTTTTCAGTTACAGATTAATTTAACCTGAACGTGTTTTGTTACAACCCCAGCAATAACATGCCGCTTGAAAATCCCGTTGAAATATGAGACTCGGAGAAATCCGGGTGCGTTTACATTTTACTCTTTGCATTTAAAAGTGCTTAGTGTCGCAGTGGAAACTGCTGAACGAAACGAAATACAAAAATTCATTTAGGAATATTGAATTTTCCCTTCCGTTTTTATGGGTAACCACAAGACAACTTATATTGGCAACTAACTCAATTTCGTAAGAAATATGGAGGAGTATAATAGGCACCGCATTTAGAACCGAATTAATAGCTTTAGAGTGTAAAAGCAGCGCAAAAAGGGCAAATATTAACGTAGGGGAGGGCTAATCTAGGCGTTCCACCTTCTCCAGCCAATCACTATGATTTGTGGCTCCTCTAACACCCGGACACTGTGGCTGGCATCTTGAAGGAAACATTTTGCTGATGTAAGTATATTTTGATTAAGTTCTAAACTATTTGAATAGACGCCCAAAATATTGGATACAAAATGCAAGGAAATGTGAACCAAAAAGTAGCCTGTGGCTGAATTAATTTTTATATTTGGCTGGCTATGTGAACATGTGCAACGTGAAAGTATATCTGCATAAGGTCGATCATATTCATTGTCACTTGGGCCAACTTGTTATGAAAGTGCAAAAAGTATATCATACATGCCTCTATATATCAATATTATTTATTTATTTATTTTTTAAAACTGTGTGTTGGGAAGGTCTGTATCACCCTGATGGAAGTTGTCCTTTTCTATTTTTAGTCTGTGTTTTCTTGGGGTGAATTTGCGTTTGATTTTACTGTATTATGTTAAAAATTACGCAGTGATATTATAAAAAAATTAACCAAGAAAACTAGCAAAGTACATTTTGCTACAATGTGGATTATAGATGATGGTAAACTGCCTAAGTTGAATCAGCAGCAAGGAACGGGGAAAAATTATTCTTGTAATGTAGGCTATTATTATCGTCACTCTTTCTACATCGGGCTACTAGTGTTATGCACTTGCGCACTGGAGCGAGTAACCCACAGGAGTAATTCATCACGTTTTACACCGCCCGATTGTCAGAGTGTGTACCACCATGGAGGCTGCAGTACACAGGGAGTATCTTAATAGTGGGACTTATAACCCGCAACGTTCTCGTTGGTGGGGAGGGGGAGTGTTCAAATTGATATGTCCTTTAGGCAGCGATTTTTGGCACTAAGCTGCTTATTTTAAACACGTGCTTTTTAATAGTTTTAGAGGTTATCAAAAGTATTAGAATGTTAAGAATGTGTGGACTCGCTTTTAGCGAAACCTGCAAGTATAGGTCTGGACTGAAAAATATGGGTTGAATCATTGATGTTCGATGCCGATTATTCAAATGGGCCATTCCCTATCGGAATTTCATTTCAATTCCGACCTTGGTTAGATGATTCAATTTGATCAGCAGCTAATACTTTTCATAACCTCAAAGTAAAGGTTCGAACATTTCTGCTTAAAATTAAGCAGCATAGAGCCACACACTAGCCAACTGAAGTGGAAAAAAACATCAGTAATAAAACACCACAAATGACTAGTTGAGAAAACCACTCTTGTTAAGAAACACCCTGTACATATTAGTTATGCACAAGGTGAGCCGACTCCATTTACTCGACTGAAACACGTCACTACGGTCGCACTCATGTAACTCCCAAAGCCATCGTATGTCCCTAGCTTTATTAGAGCGCCGAAGCGAATTGCATAGGTGTCTCCTCGCCTAGTCGCACGACCTAATGAACGTCACATATACGCCAAGAACGACAATAATGAGGATCCAGCTCTCGGGAAGACAATGTCCGTTGACATTTTTTTTTTCCGGCTCAGTTGGTCGACACGTGCCTTATAAAAATTGCATGACGACCCCCTTTTTTTGGAGACAATGTGTCGGAGTCACTGGCCTCTTACTGCAACATATACATTGCTCAGTCGATATCACAAAAAAGGTGTAGTAGTGCTTAAAATAATATCCCAGTAACCAGCACCATTTAGCCAAATGTACAGGGCAGAAAAGTGGTCTTTTGCAACAAAAAAAAGTGCAGGCTTTTTGAGCTTTCCAGCTCCGGCTAATTAGGTGGTCATGTTATGTGTTTTTGGCAACTATATGCGTGTTAGCCCCCACGATGCATCAGGCCGAAATGAGGATTAGGAGCTGTTCCTCTAGCGCCAGAATATAATGCATCTTTTATTTCCCGACGGAAGCAGATGTGTTGTCCCCACGCAAATAGTGGCCCTCATGAATGGGAAATTAAGCTCATGATAAATATTGTCAGCTGCTTATTCGCATGGAATGGTTAGGACAACAAAAAAACTTTTCCAGTTCTGCATTATGCTGTGGGCAAACAATAACCGGGCTTTATAACTACTGTTCTGCCGCCATTGTGTAGTTATATCGCCCATCACTTAGCAATGACCCATAGTCTGGAAGCTGTAATGGCTGCTACGCTCTGAGCCAAGAGTAAGGCCCGGATTCACACTGGGGTAGGCAGGACACATCAGATCAGGCCATTACAGGAGAAACCAACCGTGAAGATGTTACGGTCGTGTGTAGTTGACGAATATTCGGAAGGGAAAAGGGATTTAAGTCTTTGGAAATGATCCGTTTGGTTGTACTCTGGACGACAATTGGATTGGTGCAGATGGAAATTGTCATATTGATTCCTTTTCATGGTGGTGAATTGCCAACATAAGTTCATTTTGGCGTTGGGATTTTTTTTGGCGCAAGAACAGTGCGGATGGCATTCTGACCAGCAACGAAAGTACAGAGTTTTTAATTCTTATTTAATTCTTGTAAGTGCAGGTGGGTTGTAGACTAATATATTGCATGTCAACAAAATTCATAATTTAAAATATCACTTTAATTTGCGTTGCATAGTAATTTTCTACTCTGATGCAATCAAGTCGATAATGTAGCCGACAGTATTGGACTATATATCTGCCGGGACATTTAATTTCCAAATATGATATGTGATACGTGCAAGTATTACTGATTAGTTGTACAGTATTCAAGGTAAGTTCAAAGTTCAAACAATAAATAGGCCTACATTTGCGTAATGAAAATGTAGATCAATGCATTATGGCGATGGTAGGAATATATTGTTAACAGTTAACCGTATTGGTCAGGGATATTTGCATCAGCTCGTGTTTATAATTTTTTTTGCCCCATATCTACACATATATGGGGGGTGGATTACCACCATCGGGATTATTTTTGGAGCGAGTCAAGATTTAATCTTGTTAGTATGCTCCAAGGTAATTAGGAGGGGATGTGCAAAGTGCGTGTGCGCGGGCGAGTAGTGGTCATTTTGTGAACTCCCCCGGGTGGCTTAGTCTATCGGAAATTGCCACCCGAAACGAAGCCAGAGATGGCCCAACTCTGCACGAAAGAAGGTGGGAACCCCGGGTGGGGATTGAACCCGGGACCTTAACTTCCGTGGGCGCGCGCGTTACCGCGGCGCCACTCCGTCTCCCTACTCGTGTTTATAATAAGAATTACTTGCAATTCGGCAATTACATGATTATACCGCGTGTTTAATAAGTTTTATCAGTAGTAATTTTACCGAAACTGACACAAGCTAACTTACGAATCGCTGCGCTGTAGTGATCTTTGACATTTTTATGAAAGAGTGTTTATGTTTTGTGGTGATTGTTGAGAATGCAAATCCTTTACTTGTGACATTACAGTCAGTGACCATCTGTAATCATCAGTCAATAATGACCGATTCTTCAAGTTGCCTCACTTACCTCGAGTTTATTCCCCTGAAATAGCGTTTCTTGGCTGATTCCATCGCAGTATGCTGAACTGAAAGCATTGATAAACGATTTTGCCAAACTGTCTCTATATAAAATATGGATGTCGCGCTTCAGTCTGGAAACACTTTGAAAATGGTATGCTAAATCTCACATCTCGTCCAATCATCCGCGCAGAATAAATTACCTCCGCGACAGGAGACTCTATACTTCCATTTTGAACTGCTCGCGGTTAAAAACTGACTCGTACTTGTGATAAATGAGTACAAATATTGACACGTTGCACTACGCCAGGGAAATTAAGGGAGGCTTCGTCACCACTCGGGAAGGTTGCTAGTGGATTTCACTCTTCGGTTTATTAAACTCGGTATGGACAGGAATAACAAGTAGGCTACGTAACAAGTGACTAGCACCATTACACAAACGATTTTCAGGCTGTTTTGCATATATGTATGTACAGTACACCAATACAAATGCATGACAATCCTCGTAATATCATGGGCATACAGTAAAACAAAAAATAAGCTTGATCTCGCACTAACCTTCCTACATGCTACTATAGTCGGTACAGAAAATCCTGGCCTGCTGGCCCAACATAAAATATTTAACAATAATAGCCATCAGACTATAGTAGATAAATGTCATTTATATTGGTGTAAATCCGACCTAAAAATTGGACTTAACAATAATATGACAATGACATATCAGAACCCAGTGACATCATGGATTGTTACTCCTATTGCTGCACTGGGTGTAGTGGTTTTAGTATTCATGGACATTAAACTGAACACTGTGCAGTTAGCATACGTGTAGAGGGTTTGGATTCACTGTAGCACCACTTGTGAAGAACAAATGTCAATTAATCTCCTAGCACCTGCCCACATTTAAGCGTGTTGAACAGTGCTGAGTACAATATTATAAAACGGGCAAATGGCGTCTACAGTGAGATGTGGCTAGGTGTGCAGAAGCCGGACAAATCGATCCGCAGTCCAAGTGACAGAACAATTAGCTCTAACCCTTGAAACCGTGTCACACAGGCTTTTAAACCTTTAGTACATAATTAGCTGTCGGACGTATATCACAGTGTATTTACAGGGTAAGTGGCAAAGAAGCCAAAAAGTGACGGCCTAATCTCTTCTGTTAGACTTTTGCGGGTCAAATCTTGAAACTACGGTGCTCTCATTGTATAGTGACACCAGGGAAGTGGAGATTCTATGTCAGGGTATATAGCCTCTATCACTGGGATATTATGAGGGTACTATAGCAATAATAAAAATAGAGTTGAAACTGATCAAAATTAAAGTTGACGCCAAGATAATATTGCAAGTGTTACTTCTGACTTGGTGGTGTTAAGTATTGTTACAAGAAATAAATTTATTAAATATGCTTCTCTTGGAATATGATGCATTTTCGTGAAAAGTTGTACAAGAAAATTTCATCATAACTCCGGCATGTACACTTATAAAACGGAACAAATTTTAATCAGCAGAACCAAGTGTGTGAACTCACTGGATCGTTACTTCCCCCCAAAAAATTCCAAACACATGTAGAATTTGACCAGTGGTAATGAGCACATAGCATTTCATTTCCACCAGCTGTTTGCACTCGGATTGGTGATATCGGTGACTTATTTCGGTGCGACAATAAAAGCCCAGTGCTTACAGGCTTCACCGCAAGCAAAGATATCATCGTGTAACTGCATGCAGGAGTTTGCATTTCCTCGTTTGCGCAAATTGGGATGAAGCGGGAGAATTAGGAGGAGTGGTGGCTGGGAGAGTCGGAGGTTGGGAAATGGCGATGATGAAGCTTTGCAGCAATGGGGACAGAAACAGAAAATGAAAAAAAAGTGTTCGACACTAGAGTGTCAAAATTTCAACTAGAGGGACTAGGAAATCGAATAATATTTCGTGCCATGTTTGTGTTGTGTGCCAGGGAAGAATCGAGCAGTTGGCAAGCCTCGTGTATATTAAGGCAGGAGAATTGGTAGATAGGGCCCGTTAATGAGTTTTGTCAACTGGCAGGACTGGGCAATTCCAAAGCGGTCCGCAAAAAAATAAAGTAGGTTAACAGCTTATTGGAGAGGATTAAACTCCCAGAGAGCCATGTGTTTTACAAAACTTCAGAATGGGCCAATGACTGGGCTACAAAACAACAAGGATTTTACTGGAAATGTGATTTGTCCATGCGGTTAGGCTTATCTTCCAGTTGAAAACATTGCGCTCCATGATTACTGTTTTCGCACATGTTGTGACTGTAAGAGCACTGTGAGGCCATGAATTACACCGTTACAACAAAGAGCGTTACGAATAAATTACAACACACACATGATTCCATCCACCACAAACATTCCTACATTCTGACAACCTGCCAAAAAGTACAGGAACACCTCAATTCCGAATGGACGCTTCCCAGTAAACCCTTTGTATTTTGCGGGGCTGAAACTGCTACTTCAACACCTGAAAAGCCAAAAAAACATTGACGACTCGAGCCAAGCATTATCACGAGTGTTGTCTACTGAACAAAAGGAGCCTGCTAACTTCGCCGCCACAACAATGAATAAAACATGAATCTCATCTCATATCTGGAGCAACAGAGCCACTCCAGCCAAGACCCATTTTCCAGGCTTTTCCTTTGTCTTCAGATTAAAGGTCCAAACGTAGGTAGGTCCTCTCATCCGAGTCTTGTAAACAGGACATTCGTACATGTTACGCATGTCCTGCTTGTCTTGCGTGATGGCCTGAGGAAGAAAAGGAACGATCGCACATTTTTGAGAGCAGTTACCGGAGAGGATTACACGGAGGCATGGGACCATGCAGCAATTTATCGGGGAATGTTGCCGTATCTCGACTGGTGCTATAATATTGCTTTCTGTTAGAATGCAATGGGGAGGATTTGGGACGTTGGAAGGTGGTGTACTACAGTACTGTAGGCCCATGCAAAAATTGATCCGGGGGAACCGTCTATGACATATGTGTCTCTGGCCGGGGGGAGGGGGGATCGTAGGAAAAATATATAATTAAAGAATAATGTAACATGTGAGGGGATTTTGTTGGGGAGCAGCTAGGTCAGATTATACTACGGATTTTTGGGGCGAAATGTTCGTAATTTTAATGGAGTAGGAGTACTAGAGCATAAAAATGTAATTCTACTTATTTCCGGATGACAACTTGAGAAATTGAGGAATATTTCTTGTCTCTTCCACCGTTTTTGGTCTGGAAGGATAATCCGATTTCATGTCATGGGAGTCGTTCTTATTTGAATTCCGGGAATTTTTTGGGCGATGTTGGAAACTGCATATTATGGTATACATTGGATTGCCAGTAGGACTTTTCCACATTTGCAACATTAACTGTGTGGGAATTCCACGATCATAATGGAAACGCGTATAATGAGCATTATTCATGTGATGGCGTTAGGTTTATAAAACATTGAATAATGCACATTTATATGGTGATTTTTTAAACCGGTTCGATCCCTGAAATAGGGATGCTTTAAACAGATGATGACTTGGTGATAAAACATCACTTGAAAGGTTGAAAGTGGTCTGTAATTATTGATATATTCGATTACCATCAGTATTATAATAAAAAGGCCACATGTTATTCATACAGAATGTTATAAGTTGATTTTTGAGGGGCAATAGAATAGTTGTCATGTATCGATACAAACCTACAAATGGCGAGTTGGATTTGAAATAGGGGTTTTCTGGTTTTTATAAATAACAAATCGGCT
>JYFJ02002679.1:0-16106 GCA_000934665.2 Catajapyx aquilonaris
TACAGTAGGTTAAAATATATGGCCTCATTGAAATGCCGTTCGTTAACAGCAGATACATCCGCGTAAATAAAATTGTTAAACAACGGATGAGATAATTATAAATACTGCAGTGAAAATAAGTATGAAGAATATACCCACTTTTTACCGACGAAATCATTTGCAAAATTTCCGTCAGAGCAAATTATTT
This sequence comes from Catajapyx aquilonaris, assembly GCA_000934665.2. NCBI lineage: Eukaryota > Metazoa > Arthropoda > Diplura > Dicellurata > Japygidae > Catajapyx > Catajapyx aquilonaris. The sequence goes on from JYFJ02002679.1 coordinate 188, forward strand.
ACTTGTTTTAGTCGAGCGTGAAGAAACTTCTTCCAAAGGACAGCTCTTTGGTACAGAGTGCATAATTTATTAATTCGTTTATGCAAAAACGGGAGGTATTTGGACTGCGCAGAATAATTCTACCATAATCAGCAGGATGTATAACTAGAGAAATGTCCCTAAATCCTTCACAACCGTTGATACGGATTACGTCTGCCAAAAGGAATGAATAGGAGTCCCACAGAGAGAGGGGTAGGGCGGGTGGGGAAAAAAGGGGGAGGAGGAGGAGGGAGACCCGCTTTTCCAAGAGCGAATTACTCAGGAATTTGCCAGAACTCATGTGGAATGCGGAGGGGCTTACCACTTACCCAGGACGTGAGTGTGAGCTTATTTCGCTCGGCTGCATAATAAACCTGCTGCAAGGTTTCATAAGCTGCTGCAAATGACACAGGTGTAGCCAGCAGGGTATTCCCTTCCAGCCCTGAGGGTCCTTCTTTCCCTTTTCCACCACTAAAAAAACGAATAACGGAAGATATGTCCGGCTGATCCATTCGTGCGGAAAATTCCTGGAATTACACCGACTCCCCACACATTGAATCCGGTGTCATTAGTTCTCGTTGGTTACGTCGAATGTTAATCTGACAGTTACAAATCCTTCAGCCATATGGATGCGTCTCTCCCCCGTCCCAATCCCACCTCCCCTGGGGGAGATATAACATTGCATACTGTATAGGCTATAGAGTATGCCATGCTTAGCCGAAAGATTAAGGGTGCTTCATATCGTCGCTAACTCATCGTTCCCTTGAAAAACTGAACATGAATCAAATTGAAACTGCGCATCTTCACAGTATCCGCTGGAGGCAACCAAACTTGAAATTGGCCTGAAATTACATCACACTTTAGTTTAGCTATACCCTGTAAAAAACTTTCATTTCTGGAAAATTATTCCGCGCAGTCATGCGCAATAACAACAACAATGCAGTACATTCACGCACTATTGTCTGTAGGCATGTAAGACCTGAGGTAATTTGAATATCGGCTCAGAGGGCCCGGAGCATTACGGAACAGTTTTAAATCCATTGCTGTGAAAGGCTGAGCACTTTCAGCGCCTTAAACTTTTTATGCCTATTCGCTTCACTAGGGATGCGAGGTTTATGTACAGCAAGTGAAAGTGAAGACGGAGCAATGGCGTAAAAAGGCAGCTCGGCATGTTATTTCTTGCTGCAGTGGGGAACTGGAGTGCAGTATTTTTTCAGGGCAACACCCTGGAGAATGTGCCTACCTTTCCTTTTCGGACTTTTGCGTCTGCGAAGTGCGCGAACCTTTTTGTTTTTACATCTCCTGCTCCTACACGCCTCCAGCTTTATTTCATTTGCATTGACCCTCATGCAGTCAGAATTACGTCCCCGGAGCATTGCCACGATTCGTTTCTCCATGGTAACCTCTGCCTCACAATGAAAAAAGTACAAATGTAAGAAATTTTTTGCATGGGTTCTTTTTCTGTATAGCAATATAGTGTATATGTATAGTTTTATAATACCGTTACATGTTTTTAAAAAATATGCGACTATAGCTGCCAGACACATGGTATCAATTCAATCAGGACACCAACCACTGTAAATGACTTGTTGCAGCTATTTCTCAATACAGATGAAAAGAAAGAAAACGCAGAATTCCAAGCCAAAATCCTGGACGCATTCTTGTTTTCATCATGAGAAAAACAGGGCGGGGGGAGGGGGGGCTCCTTTATAAAGCGCCGAAGCCCAGTTGGTGTGCCTGCAATCATTTTTCTGCATCGCGGCCACATTGCTACTGCTTTTCTTTCCGGTGCCTGTGGCGAATTCCCTTGCCATCCGTCTGTTGAAACGAGAAGATTAAACCAACAGAGTGGGTATGAAATATAGATGCAGAAAATAATGAGAATTTCTCTGCAGCTGTGCAGCGCCTTCGTATATATACGCACTCCCGAAAACACTCATAATTTATATAAACCGGTCTATTGACGGGGACCATTTTTACTCCAAGCTCGCATTTATTATGTATCACACATGGGGCTTATATAATTTTCTTACAAATTTTCAGATGCTTGGAGAAATGGTGGTGCTGGGAAAAGTCGATGAGTTGCGAGGATGCCAGGGGTTGGTGGATGTGTCTGAAGCGGCTGTGGCCATCTCTGTTCCTGGCCACCGCATCAATGCTGGCCAAGGAACACGGCATAACTGTACTGGGTGTCAACGCTCTTTGGGACCTGACCACATCCACCGGCTTACTCCGGAGGTAAAGTTTCCATTTCTCTGGAATAACACTTCCCTTGGCCCAAAGTTCATTACTGGTTTTCCCCTCCGAACACTTTTCCCCATTTCCCTATGAACACATTCGGTGTTATTCCAATCTCGCATATATAGGGAGAATTACAGAAGTATCAAACAAAAGATCATTTCGGTGGAGATATTGCGGCCGTCAATCCCCGAGACGAGCTGCATTCATGGCGGAAATGACTTTCGTTTCAGCCCCGGATCTCTCTCCGGGTGGGACACAGCCCGGGATATTAATTACTACAGACGGTACAAAATGACTTTGGAAGAGGAAAAATAAACGCCCGTTTATAACATACCTGGCTGTAACTTTGACTCGACTCAGATCTTCGATTGCGGATCGGGCTTGAGTGTATGGGCTTATTTCAAATGCTGAACCCTCAGTATGCAAGCCAGCATGGTAAAAAAAAACATTAGACTTATTACAGGATTACGTGTGAGGAGCTGTAATCCGCGTTCCCGTTACGCAGGAGCACCGGATCCGGAATTATGGCTAGCTGTACCAAAAATGTTCCCCTTATTTTGCATATAAATGCATATAAGCTCGACAATAATGATATTTTTAATATCAGCATATTTTCAGCTTTCTTTATTATCCAGTAGTTCCGCAACCCATATAACGTCAATTTGGAGAGACAACTTTTATGCGCTTCTTGTTGTATTTTGTAATAAAATACCTGAAGCAATGACAGCTGAAGATAGTCTTATAACAATATTATTGCTCGGCAACCTTGCAATGCGTCTAGTGAATATTAAGCGATTATTTGTCATTTCGTTACTATATATCCACATTTTAGGTTTCCTGTACAGTAAAACATGAGAACGATTCATTCAGGCAAATAAGGGAGTGACGTCATCAAAGACAGACTTCTCCTAAATGAATACAGGTGCCCCAGATTTCATTATATTCATCACACGCTTCAAATGAGCCTATAATGATAGCGTTTAAATATGATGAAATTCAAAATGAGTTGGTTTTTGCAAATAAATATTCAGACACTGGTAATATTATTTGGAAGGCTCCGCATAGCCGCTAACCTTTCATGAGACCCAGGTTTCTTTTCTGTGCGTGAGTATCCCTAATAAATGCCAGATGTAATCGGGCGTGCCGTAGGAAAACAGACGGTTGAGAAAACAGGCTGCGAAGTAAAACTGGAGCACATTTATGGCATGAAATCATCATCGTCCTTCCTTTCTTGGTTCCCCTCCTCTCATTTTCCCTGCATCGCTTATTTCAACTCCCTCCAGGGTTGGGCCTATCTATCCCCCCCACCCCTCCCTGAGCCACCTCCGGCCCCTCTCGCATTCCCTTCCCCCATTTGTCTTTGATCTCAGTTTTTACTTATTAATGCATCATCCTTCCTCTCAGCCTGCACGCTACTCGGGTTCCTCCAAAGTTTCGATCAAGAGACCGCCAAGGAAGCCATATCCGTTGGGAACTGCTTTCAGGCCTTTTTTTGTCGCCATAATTAATCCCACCGGGTTGCATGCAAATGTGCAGTGGAGGGTGCTGACCAAAAGAGCCACATTAGATACGTCTGTTTAGACGTCACGTGTTATGCTGTCTACTATCGTTTCAGAGCCCTGGAAAGCAGGAAGCTGGACGCGGCCACTTATCTACTCCTGAAGAGAATAGTCATCCTTTGCCTTATGGTGAGTGTGTTGTTTTCCGCTGGCTTTTTTTTTCTTGTTTTGTTTTGTTTACCTGCCAACAGGGCGTTGTGCTGGTTTTGCGGGCAACGCACGTTCTCCGCAGTTCATAATTTATCTAGCCTGTTTACTGAGGAACTTTTCCGTCCTTTTTCTTTCCGAGTCCCAGTTAATTGGATGCTGCAAGTTAATGTTGACACAGTTGCCGAATGCGTGCCCATTTGTAGGCCACGCTCTTCCTCGCATTTCCTTGTGCAAATGCTGATGCTTTACCTCCCATGGTCCATCCCTGTTGCATAGACCCCCAGCATGCAATTCGCAACCCGTAATTACTATTTCATACGTACGTATTTATCTTGTAGAGCGAACGGAGAGGCATCTGGCAAGCAGGGAAAAGGCGACGTCAGTCCAAAGAAGCCCTAAACTCCGTCCTGACTTTAATTAACCCTCCTTGCGGGCAATCTCGGCAAATAGCCCGCAGTCGTCCAAATTGCACGCTCTCTTCCCCCTCACCCCATGACACTTAAAACTCCGCCTCGACTCATCTCCAGATACACACTGTAGGAAAATCCCTGTCGTTGAATATGTGCCACGTAATGCAACTCTGGGGGTAATTGCGGTGGGTTGATATGATTGCAAAAAGGAGGGTGGGGCCGCTACAGACTAGGCCTTCTACCCTAGTGTTTGTGTGTACGGAAACCCGCAAATGAATCGAGCCGTTGCTTATTGTCTGCCTGGCCTAATTAGTCTGCCAACACATCCCTAGAGGGCACTTAGCACCGCCACCACTCCAGCAAACGCTATTTCAAACGCGATTCTCTAAAGCAAGCTCTCCCCCACCTCTTTTCTTCATCTCCTAACCGATCCATCAGCCCATTGTCTTCTGATTAAAAGCATCCATTTGTCGTCCTACTGGCGCAGACGATCTTTATTATTAGCTTACTTTTGTTACCAGGCCGTTATTGTAAACTGGAATGCAGATTTACTTCTGACTATGAGTATAGGAAATGCCATTAACGTGGGGTTTGGCCAAACTTAGTTTGGGTGAGAGGTTTTACCCAACACCATCATAATTCCAATCCTGTCACTCCCATTTCAGCTAATGCAAACGGTGCATAGTTCCTGCGCAATATCTTCAACACTGTAGCTGCTATCCTATAACCTGATTAACTCGGGAATCTTTCCTCCACGTGGCCAACGGCCCTCGATTATTTAATAAATTTGGGCCATGATATTTGGGAGTGAAACCCCCCTCGTCAACACAACACTGATCCTCATCCACCCCCTCCGTTATTTGCCAAGTTTCCGGCTGTTGAGTCCAAACGTGACTCCCTTTTCTGGAGCCTCCCCACTCTTCCGCCTTCCCCCACTTTTTGTGGCTCTGACCTCGAGGAAAAAAAGACAGCGAAATTTTCTTCGCCTTGTGTGCTCTTTCTAGGCGTCAAATCACTCAAAAAAGCATCCGAGCGTGGGACAAAACGAGAAGCTCGTCTAGACGGGACACCCAGATGAACCCATCTCCGCAAAAACTTAGTTTTACTTTTGCAACCATATCCTTACCCTGCTCACGTACCGAATTTGCACCGGGGTACGATCGATGCAACTGCGTCCCCCCAGCTCTGCACAATCATTTCGACTCTTTCATTATCTGTTAAAAAGATATACGAGTGCAGTTAAGTGGCCCCTGGTTAAACCCGGGGTTCCGTGGATTAGGAGGTTCGGTCACGCGATCTGCTTCCGACACGGTAACTATCACAATACCCGGACAAATGGGATTTCTCGTTACCATTGAGGACACAAGCGTGATACAAGTTTGGGCTCAGATTGTCAACTGCGCTCCCTATATTAATTGGATATCAGGAGACAGGTTCATCCAACGACACGATGGTGTGTATGAACCAACTTTAGAAGAATACTTCCTAAACGTACTGTACATCAGTAGTACAGTTTCGTCGGGTGTTTTTTACAGTGCATTACAGTGCAGGTGGATCTATAGACTCGTGTCTTCCTAGCGACCAAAACAACAGTGGCAGCTTCTAAGCTCGCTTAGGTTCCCGGTACTGTGAGAAACATTTTGTCCAAGTTACCTCGGAGAGAAAGAAGCTTAAATTGGTGCCCATAGACCCGGCCGCACATTCCACTAATCTGGCATCAGAACTAGTAACCTTATTCTAGTGTGAATAAAGCATCCCATTCTCGCCCATGGTTTTGTCCGCTCCCGAGTCCGTAAATAAGATTATCTGGTGGGAACAAGGAGCTCTCAAGCTGATGAATAGCAAAGGGTTCCATCAGTCGGCCGCCATGCCGGTACACTCCGGCGCATAAGAACAGGCGGCAGGTTAGCAGCAGGGGCGCATTTGTCTCTGCCAGTTTGGTTCCGAACACCCTTCGGCGCTAATTATCTCGAGAGAGAGAGCCAAGGGAGTCGAGATGGCGTTTTCTCTGGACTCATGCACCAGCCATGCAACTTGCGTCATTTTTAATCGAGAAAGTGTGCTGGTTTCGTGCACAGATCCCTTTTGTGCTCAGGCTACCAAGATGATGAGAGATCTGTTTTGTGCTATTCCTCTGGCATGCACCTCATGTCTCTCTAATTACTGCTGAGCACGGCGCACAATGCTCACCAGCTCATTCTTCTTCTGCTATCCTAAACCATTCTTTAGGGGGTGCTGTCTGTGCGAATGCATTTGCTAAGTAGTGACTAAGACGCATGCTAATACGTGCAGATGGATTTTACTTCGGAAGTCATAAACAGCCCAGGAAGCCAGCTTTTTCGTCACATTCGCTATGCTCTAGATGCACGTCGCTGTCTTACAGTATATTCAACCTTTGAGATGTGTCCGTAATATTGTGCTCTGCCCGGTAATGAGAGGTGATAACTTAGATTAAAAGTGTCACTTAACAATTAATTATTATGAGCACAGAAGTGGTTGTGGTTATTTTAACAAAATATTTATATCCTAACCGATGTTGGAGCATTATTATGGAACTGTTATGCAGCAGAGCTCATTCCAGTCAAATCACATATATGTGAAGCAATTCTACCTTTCAAGCTTTTAATTTCATGCTTTGTTTATATGTAAGTGAATGAGGAGTGAATTGGCGAAGAGTCCTGTTATTATTACTATGGCTGTTACGCTATATGGCTAGTGAATCATAGAAACGAATTGAACGTCATTGGAACGCGACTAAATGGGACCGAGTGGAAACTGAATGGAACTGAACGGTTTACGATTTAGTTAGTTATGGAATGGAATTAACGGACTTTAAAGTGCAAAGTGCCTTTCGTGATTACGATGATGATTATTATTATTACATAATGTGGCAGACTTGGTGGCGGCAAAGCTCTCCACGTGCGTAGCTTATGTTCCTTTGTGCTGGATAATGTTTATCTTTATTGTCCTAAAGTAACATCCAGGGAAAATTATCCCATTCCGTCGACAAGCCCATTTCCTTGGTCTGAAGGAAAGAAAAAGTGAAGGCGAGAGGGGATCAAGCAATAAGCAGAGGAGGCTAAAGTAAAAGTGGTGAACCGCGAGAGAGGGCGTTTCAGTTGAGTTGACTAATTCCAGGGGATTTCTGAGAGGAAAATAATGAGCAGAAAGCAAGGGGCAGCAGAGGGAATAGAAGAAGCCGAGGATGGAAGAAGTATGCATTAGTGTTCTCCCCGACTGGAAATTGTGCTCAAGAAAAGGAAGAAAGAATCAATGAACCTCTTCCCTAAAAAAAAAAAAAAAAAAAAAAAAAAAAAAAAAAAAAAAAAAAAAAAAAAAAAAAAAAAAAAAAAAAAAAAAAAAAAAAAAAAAAAAAAAAAAAAAAAAAAAAAAAAAAAAAAAAAAAAAAAAAAAAAAAAAAAAAAAAAAAAAAAAAAAAAAAAAAAAAAAAAAAAAAAAAAAAAAAAAAAAAAAAAAAAAAAAAAAAAAAAAAAAAAAAAAAAAAAAAAAAAAAAAAAAAAAAAAAAAAAAAAAAAAAAAAAAAAAAAAAAAAAAAAAAAAAAAAAAAAAAAAAAAAAAAAAAAAAAAAAAAAAAAAAAAAAAAAAAAAAAAAAAAAAAAAAAAAAAAAAAAAAAAAAAAAAAAAAAAAAAAAAAAAAAAAAAAAAAAAAAAAAAAAAAAAAAAAAAAAAAAAAAAAAAAAAAAACTGAGTGAAGGGAATTCGAAACACAACGAACCTAAATGTTGCCTCGAAACAATATTTCGTTACTCATTAATTTTTCCTACATGCAAAACATGAAACGAATTTTAAAAGTGTGTCCCGAAGCACTGCAGTATAATTATGAACAGGTGAAAGAGAAAAAGTAATCACTTCCCCTTTTTTCAACGAACAAAGAGTAATTACGCGATACAGGCTAACGAATCAGCTGTACCATTTCATTATACGAAACGATAGCAGTTTCAAGAGCATTTCTTCAGGAATTTCTTTAGAATATGGATGGATTTTCAGGTTTCTAGCCCGCATTTGCCCATGGGCAAAATGCGTAGTATCAATATAATCTTCAGGTTTAAGACAAAGCCAAAATGCCTCTCCATCTGCTGCAAACATATTACTTATAAAGCTCATATTTGAACCGCACGCACATAGTTTCTCTTCAATTTTACGCACGTTGAACAATACAGACTATCTAAAGCATCACCAATTTTGACCTTTCAGACTGTGTTCCTCATTATCTTCCGGTTATTAATGCTTCAAGGAAGTTTGCCACAGTTTTGCGACCAGGACAATCCGGCTTCGTTTTCCCCTCACTTCACAACCAGGTAGGTAGAGTATTTTTAACTTTCACTTTTTGTACAGAGGGGCCCGGAATATTATGAATGTCTTCTGTCACGAACAATGGCGGGTGAGCCCAATGAAGATCAATAGCGTAGACGGGCATTTGCATGTGCGGCAATTATTATTTACATTTTCCAGGGTCTTCCTCCCGCCCCCGCCCGTCCCCCCAGCCCTCTCTCCCAATAGTTGAAACAGCTTTAACGAGCGCAATGTCATTTTCCGGCCAAACCGGGGGAAAAGAGTACACCCCATGTGACAGCCCCAGTAATTAAAAGCTAATCTGTATCCGTAATTTAATAATTGAAGCGAGGATCTTCAAAAGCAAATTAATAACCCTCTAGCATTAGACTGGCTATTAATTGGCTTCCCAAATTTCCATCCGCAGATTCCTGACATTCGCCTACTTGCCAGCATTCAACTTTTGGCTTCTTTTGGCGCCGGTTGGCCTCAGCTACGACTGGCAGCTGGGATCTATTTCATTGGTGGAAGAGTGGAAAGACCTGAGAAACGCGGCTTCACTCGCATTCTACGCAGGATTGGCAGTCCTGGCTGTTAAAACATTCACTTCCAGAAAGGTGGGACTTTCCTAAGTACTACTATGAGCACAGGGTTTTTTTTCGGACACCGTTCATGCTGGAGCCTCATGTAAAAACCATGTAACTCAAGATACTGGGTTTTTACTTGTAGGCCACAATTGGACGGGTCTTTACAAGCTCTATCCACTGGTACAAACCACGTCTCTCTAACTTGTTTTCCTGCAAAGTTATTCAAGTTTTTCAAGTATGATTTATGCAAGAACTAATGGCAGATCACGAACTTTGAGGTGCAATATCTCAAAATGGCCAAATCAGAGATACATGGTTTTTACATGAGGCTCCAGCATGGTTCCAAGCCAGGCCGCTAGAATACGCTGTACCGTAACGTAGTAGCCAGCCCACGGACACTACCCCTACATTCTGGGCTTATCACCTGCCGAGGGGTTTTGCAGCGGGTGCTCACCTGAGACCGCCATGAGACATTTCCCAGAGCAATTATGTGGCGACCCTACCGGAGTAGGCTGAACTTTATAGGTACAAAAGGGAAGCGCTACATGTGATGGGCCCAACATGGCCGCCGGTAGGGTCGCCACATAATTGCTCTGGGAAATGTCTCATGGCGGTCTCAGGTGAGCACCCGCTGCAAAACCCTTCGGCATGGGGTGGGTGGGGAGTGACCTAACCTGAGTCTTCTATAACCGTGGTAGTAGCCCATACAGGCAACACCTGGTAGGAAGTGACTGGCCTTATTATTTAGAGACATAATATGCTGAATTTGTAGCTGCACTTGTGAAAAATGCCATGAATTGCATACCATTTCACGGGTCTGCAAGCGCTGCAATGTACACAATGCTTAGGGCTGCATAGCATAATATTGTATGGCGTGCAGTATTTTTAATGGCGCTTCTCCGTCCGCTGCAGCGCCAATCTTTGCCTGCCAGGCATAGATGTAGTGTACAGTGCATGACGTCGTGTTTGCGTTGACTTTTTGGTGCCACCCGCAGGTCTTGTTGCTGTAGCCAAAATACTGTGTGACTCCCTAACAAGGTGCAGGAATCATACACATGGTTGCACTAATGCACACTATGCTGCTTATTTATCGACCAGATTGCTCGGAATATCATTCGGAAAATGGGTCTGTGCAGGGGAGTGGGGAGGGAACATTTTGCATGCAATGGGCAGTGCCAATGGTGTAAGTTACGCGAAATTGGGTGCTAATCAAGATAAGCCGCCCTCCTCTTTATGTGATTAACTCTGTCAAATCGGGTAATCACTGCCATTAATGCACTTTGGACCAGGTTTGTGATAGGAAAAAGCCTCGTATGAAGGACTTCGCAAGTCCACAGTTGTTCATAACAGTTTGCCAGCTATGGCGGTAACTCATTTTACACTTGTTATTTTCTGATACCGCCTCAGATTAGCAGGTGGGTAACGTCCAGAGTCCTTCGGAATAGGTGTCACATCACTGTAACATCTGCCCTCACTGGTATATGTGCATATGCTTGATTACATCGGCGTTATTTACACAGTCAAACTACCGTATATCATTGCATAATAATTGTTCGTCTTCTGGCCGGTTTCACCGAGCCCGGTTTTGATAAAACCCCGGTTCTTTTGGAAAACCCCTGCAAATAGAATAGGGATTTTCCGAAAGAACCGGAGTTTTAGCAAAACCGGGCTTGGTGAAACCGGCCCTTATTAAGCCCTGTTTACTGAAAGCATACTACAGAGGCAGAGTGTGCATTATTCTGCGTTCAAGCCTTTGCGTATAGCAGCTCTGGCCCATCGCTTTGGGCTATACAGGGTGGACAACTTCAAGTGTCGTTTTATAACGGCGATTAATAGCAGTGATTTTGCGATGACGTAGCAGTGACGTGTAAAATGTCCCACTTCGGCGCCATCAAAAATATTAGCTGCCAATAGCAGAACACATGTAATCAACCCTGCTGCTGGGTTGACCTGAAAAAAAGGAGGTGCACACATGACCTGAGATGCGTCTGGGTGAAATGGGTCACGCCCAACACACCAGATCGGCCTGTAATGCAAGGGGGAAGCCTGCAACGAAACAGCTAATATTTTCGATGGCGCCGAAGTGGGCAATTTTACACGTCGCTGCTACGTCAATCGTAAAGCGCTTCTATTAATAGCCGTTATAAAACGACACTTGGTTGGTCCACCCTGTATAAGAGGTTTGCCAAGACGAAGAATTGTCATGTCATGCATCTGACACGAGGTACAATACCTCGGAAATTATTATGTGCAAAGCATGCGTCTTGGTTAGGGCCTTATCGCCCTGAGTAATTATTAGGTAGCGGTGGGGTATGCTGTGGTGGGATTAAAATGGGACGGTGGCTAGGGACTACCTTATGAGCCTGAACGCAGAAAAAAAGACGTGCAGCTACGACTTAAATGAGTAACTAGCTAGAATTGATTTTTTTGCGTAAAAGTAGGCTTCACAAAATTAACGCTTTCCGCTAACAGTTACAATGTAGGCCTGTCATGTGCTGAGTATAGTCGCCTGCTATTCAAACATTGAGAGGTACTGTAGGCCTTTTCGTCCAACAGGTCACACTGTACTGTACCTGTACGTTTTAATGCTACATACTGGAACGGTTAATGTGATTGCAGCTACATATTATATTATAAATATAACAATTCAGCTGTGACGCACATGAAGTAGGGGAAGTAAAAAGTGCCTCGTTGGCTAAAACCGAGTCATTTCTTTTTAAAGCCCTATTCCAAAATTAAAGCTGCGGTTGGTAGAGTGTCGCAGCAGCGCCCAAGTCCGCACATGCATGCACCTATCTATCTGTCTATCTCTGGTGTGGGCCTGCTGGGGGCGCTACAAAATGGGTCTGGCAGTAGGCCTCCTGATCTGCATCCCAATAAGATTCTCCACTTTGCCTCCGGGCCTTCCTTCGAAGCCATCATCCTCATTACCTTCATGCATATGGATGGGATTAGGATAGGCTTGGAACAGCGGTGGGTGGGTGGCCGTCGCGCTCCTCAGTCACAGGCTTTGCTACTCTCTAACATTGCCTCAGTCAGACACACTCAGAAAAGCCTGATGAGAGGAGACGGGTGCAGGGGGAGGAGCAAGGATACAAATTATCCGGAGCAGCATGCGATTGAAATTGATCTTCGGGGAGTTACTGGCATTTTCAATTTACTTTTTTGGCCGCATCAAGCCTGCAGGATTGGACTGCCCCCTTGAAGGACTTGCACGATGTTGCATTTGGGTGTAGTCCTCTTTTGGCATAGGGCAACGTGACACGTACAGTCCCGCTCATAAAGAATGGTACGACTCTATGGACGAAATGTTTATCCTGATTATCGAGCATTATTCCCAACCTTAATTCGACAAAACCCCATGGACAACCTTTTCCTGGACCTCTGGTGACTCGTATGACCTATCCCGATTTTTCAATAAAAATTTTAATGGCCAAAATGTTCAACCCGGTGCAATGCTTACGTAGATTTGATGTGAATTTCCCCCCTAAAAGTTTCCTACTTAGCTTTGTTTTTCTCTTCTCTTTTTTTATTTTATTTTGATTCCCTTTTCCCGGACTTCCTCATGACCCCTAAAACATGCTGGTGACCCAGGGGTTGGGAACAGAATAAGCATTTCGTCCATATAGAGTCGTACCATTCTTTAAGAGCGGTACTGTACCTCTAGCTTGACGGCTAGGTGAACTCTAGAAGGCCAATCCCCTCAGTCGACAGTCGTTCAAGTTTCCCATTATTTTCGTTAACCGCCACACCCTCTATTTGTTCCCCATTTCAAGCTATATCACGTGATGTAATGAAACACCTCACGGATCTCGTACAGTAAACACAACGAAATAATAACTCTGCCCAATTAGTTGTCCCCATCCTTACGACAACTATCCCATCGAATCTCATAATAATTGCCCAATCTGTCTTTGAGTTACTAGTAGGTGGGTCACATCAGGACTGTTGGTTATTGGGGGTTATCGTGCCTAAGTTCTTCTCCACAAGTAAAGAGTGGCTGCTAAAAACAGCGCTCTGTTAGTCGAAACCATTATGTTTGTTGGAAAAAATGAGGCTCTTCCTGGGAAATATTTTAGCATAATCAATATTTTAGTGCTCCATCCTCTCCCAGCCCGTCTAACACGTATGTGAATATTCCTGAACGCTGTTTTATGACTACAGGATACTGTATTAACAGAGAGAGTAAAGTTTCGTGTCATAAAGTGAATGGGACGATTGGGTCAGTGTGAATTATGGAAATGTAATGCATCGTCCGTGTTTATATCTTTTTGGCCCCTAGGAAAGGGAACGTCGCGTGCTGGGCATGGGATTGCTGTTGCTGGTGGTACCATTCCTGCCCGCCTCCAATCTCTTCTTCCGTGTCGGATTCGTCGTCGCTGAAAGAATTCTCTACATTCCCAGGTAAGAATGCTGCCGAGCACTATCCTTTTTCTGCCCATCATACTTAATTGTTTATTGGAAATCAATCCCCTTTTTTCGATCTCAACGAATCACTTCTGTCACCTCAACTACAGACAAATCCACATTGGTGTCTCTTGCCCGTAATTAAACAGACGTGGGCAGAGAAGATAAAAATCATTTGGACGAGAATTATAGGGTAGAATGACCTGAAAATAAGCGTGTGAAGTTACAAATTAAAACACTGTTGAGCTCATTTGAAGAAAGCCGAGAATGATTGCGCTTTTGTATATTTAGGTCTGTTAATCATTTGGGGAAAAACACCTTTTGTGTGATTTTATTTCTTGCGATTGTAGTCTAGTAGACAAGCCAGACGCCTTACCAGGCTTCTGCAGCAATGTTCCTCAATTACGGGAGACGCAATACGAACACAACACCCCTGATCCCCAATCAGTCCAGGAGCATTTCCATGGCAACCCTGCCAAACACTGTGCCCTCAAGTTAGATGTCTTTTTTCCCCCTACTTCTCCGGATAGAGTCGAAAAGGGCAACGTTTTATGCCTCAAGCCAGGGCCGGAGTCGAACCCACAAACAAAAGGTGTCCCAGATCACGCCCAGCACTAGACTTTGCTCCAAATGGTTTCCAAGTCCGCGGTTTTCCCATCAGGGGTGGGCCATTCGCAGGTCGGAAGTGGTCACTCCGAGGGGGCCCAAACCTTCTCTAAAAACCCCTGCAAGCAAGCATCCTCTCGGGCCCTGTTATCTCGGGACGGGCCGTGTAACAGATTAGGCGTTGGCAAGTCCAAGACTTTCCTTCGCAATTTTCGGATCCCCCATATCGATTCGGCTTCCGAAGATGTTGCTCTATCCCTCTTTTTCTATACACTCTATTGGCTCAGAGACGCTCACCCACATTGTTGCTAACTGCATTTAACGCTACCTCTTCACCCGCGACTCTCCTCGGTGACGAGCAGAACTATCTGCTGGCCATCTTATTTGTTCCACATTCATCTTTCTGTGACAAGCGTTTCGTGCTATATTGATCACAAGGGCTAGAAAAAGATGGCACGTTCCATTTACACCCAGCAGTAGGTCAACGTATAATGGTAGGACTCAAATTGCCAAAATGGTGCGCAAATATCCTTTGTGTAAGAGTTTAGAAAGGGAATAGGGACCATCATTCCCTGCCATGTATGGAGTAGACTCTTCCGTAACATTGGCTGCGAGCACGCCATTATTTTGTCTCATCTCTAAAAGCGAGAACATAATTATTGCTACTCCGGTAATATTGAAAGGCAATAAATTTAATGTCACAGTTGAACTAACGAATTTCCACAGAACCCAAGTCACCTCACCTCTCCCCTAACAGTATGGGGGAGATCTTGTTAACCGAGCAGTTTTCTGCCGAAAGGGCCGTGTCCATGGCCATGTCCATGCACCTTGATCAACGTCACGGATCGTTGAACCGAGTTGTACGTTTTGACCAGCATACGTGTCCGGGTCCGATCTAGTTCATTCCCACCGCCCTGTTCTGTATAGAATATTAGTACTAAACTAAACAATAGAGATACACCTTTTGCACTCGAGTCTCTATCACATGAGAGATAAGGAGATTTCAACATGTGGCAGATATTCCGTGCATATGCGATATTGTTATGATTTAAAAATTACCTCAAATTCAAAGGCCACTTTTAGTATCATAGGTTGTATCTGCCACGGTAGAATTGCAAGAAACGGGATCTGAAATAGAGTGGTTTTAACATCGCGAAATTGCAATATTATCTACAAAATACTGCCTGCAACATGTCAGACCAATTTCGTGATTAAGTTTGGCAGTTTGCGCGTCCGTTGTACGCTCAACCACCGAGTGATTTATATCTCGAGAAATCCACATTGCAACAGCTGTGCCTCTTTAAAATCCTGTTCTATAACCCGTGATTCCGAGTCGCATTCCTGCAAATACCGTACTAAAGCAAAACATGCAAATGCTACCCACCCTCTAATCATATCTGCACAGAGCCGGTACACTGTCATATTGCTAAATTGCCTCAAAATCGATGGGGCATCTGGACAAAAAAACCTTGTGGAACAAATCGATTTGGCAGTGAAATTCTTTTATGCAGCACGTATGAAAAGAAGTACAGAATTACATATCCATGCAAAGTGTAGTCTGCTATAATTTCAACGTACGTATATGCTATAGCTCTTTTCATGGTCGGTATATGTTCAGTAGGTGCACCTGACAAGTTCAACGAACTTG
>JYFJ02002679.1:16113-53218 GCA_000934665.2 Catajapyx aquilonaris
GGGGGGGGTTGATTCACAGCTCCTGTGGGTTCGAAAACTCAAGAGTGGAAAGGAAATGTTTAAAAATTCAAAGCCAGCAGCAGAAACTGACTCGTTGAATGGAAACCTCAGACCAGAGACACGAGTGTACTGTACAGCCTGTAACGAACATATACTGTAAACCTATATGTGTCATGTGGTCCACAGTAAACTCCCAGCGCAGTGCCACATGTGCATGTAGAATTTTTTTCCAATTCCATACTAACATCGTTGCTTCAAAGGCATTATAATTAGCGTGATTCTTTGACCATACTAGATTCGTCACTATTAAGTTAACTATAGTACAGTATTTAGCTTCCTCTTTATTGCAGGGTTCTCTTGCGGTTGCAGTGGGTCCATAATTATCATGCGCGTCCCAACACAAATCATTCCTCTCGCTCTGCGGTTAAGTGATGAGTTTCCCATTCATATGCAGTACTTGCCGATTAAATCATCACCGATCTGTGTCATGCGTCCCTGCGGAGATGTAAAAATGCTTTGAGACTTCTGTTTCCCTAGTGATCGGGCATCAACCAGGGAGGGGCAAAAATGGCCCAAATCTCAGCATATTTCCCCCTCCTCTTTTTTCGCCCCCAATGAAGGATGATAATGCGAGTAGCAATTACAAAATCCCTAATGGCAACGCTGTACTCGCAATTAATAACACTGTAGCCATTCGTTTTGTAGGGCGACAGTGGACATGGAAATCCATTACTCTTGGCGACCGGAGGTGCGACAAATCTATTGCAAAGTCCGGGGAATTAACGGGAATTGATTAAGAGTGACCGCAAGCAAAGTAGGTCGGAACGATGTTTTTGGGCCTGTTAGGCATCGGTTCAACACGTGTGACCGAGCCTGTGATTGAGTGTGCGTGTGTTTTGGGGGTGGGCAGGCAGGGTGTGCTGGGGGAGTCAGAGCAACGTGGAGTCGCGTCACTGGCGTTTTGTCACCGTCGGTGTACACCGTGGTGGAGTGTTTGTCGCCTGCATCCTGTGAACACTTTTACACTTCCCCGGGCCCTGTGCTGGTCAAGTGCCAATACATCGTGCTCTCTCCTGCCCATATATATACGGTGTGACAACTCCCTTTAAATACACTAACTTAACATTGTGCAGTCAGTAACAATGACAGAATGTGCTACAAATGCACAGGGAGCAACCCCACATTGTCACACATGGGTAACAAGCCACAAAGGGAAGATGTCATTTAGACAGAATAATTGCCATACACCTACCTCTAAGTCTAAAGCAGAGCCTGGCTTCAATTTGCATTCTACAAGGTCTTTGCCATCTCGAAGTAGTCCACAGGACATGGTGGCTCCCTAAACGAGTCTCTTGTTTGAAGCATCGCCTGCACACGACGTCAAGTGTAAAGAAGTCAACCGGTTCCGCCTCCGACATTTTCCCACAGGGGGATTAATTTAAATTGGCGCACAATTGGGGCTAGCTAGGCTGCCAGAGGAGACCGTCTCGAAAAGGGTCTGTAGCCAGCAAGCATAGTGCTGCAATGCAACGGGGGCTCCGTTGTACATACACCAGATGAACGATCGGCGAATAAAAGCAGGCGGAATTTGCATGTTGTGCTTGACGTGGCTTTTTGCTGGGGTTGGACTACTACTGGGAGGGTGGGCGTTTTTCCTGGGCCCCCAGAGTTAAAAGTGCTTCCGCCCATTCCCGCCGCCGCCAACTTCCATCCTGCCCAATTGTTCTGTACACATGAAAGCAAACCGCCAAGGTGCTGCCAGCTAAATTTTATCCCCACCCAGCCCTCCACCACTCCACACCCACCCACATCCCCACACCCTCAACCCCACCCGGCTACACACTCATGAGCGAGAGTATGTTGCAAACTGCCTGGCTGTTCCACGCACTAAATTTGCTGAAATGCAACTCGAGTGAAATATCGTTATGTGCAAGCCAGTAATGCCAACTTAGTTTGTTGCTAGGCACAGTAAATTTTCAATTTCATTTTGGCACATTTTTGGAGCCAGTTTTTTAAAGACTGAAACACTTTCAGCGAGAGAAGTTGTAAAAATTTTAAAAGGTATTTCAACGATAATTTATTTTACGTGCCTTATAGCAACAAATCGCGAATTCTCTTCGCGATTGTCAACCTTGCACATTTATTAATGTAATGGAAAATGCTTAATTTCGCTAGTTTACGCCTGCTGCCAGCAGGGTGCGTTGTTGTCCCAAAAAACGCGCTGGCACAATCTCTCCCCACCTGCCACAAAGTCACCCCGCTTGACGGTAAAGAAAACACGGGCAAAATTTGGACACCACTCCCAATGCTGTAGGCCGTACGGTGCGGGAGGAGTTTCCATCACAATCGGCTTTTAATAATATAGATACCTTCTGGTGAACTTAACTATCAAAGTCATTGGTACTATGTGAAAAAATCGCTGAATTAAATTGATGTCTGTAACCTTTGCTCCCTCATTTAGCTTCTGTCATGGAAAGGAAATTAATTCATTAAAATCTTAATTATCGGTTATGACCAATTCTATCAATTGAGTGGCTGAGAAGCAGAGTGGTTCATGTCGAAAAAGATAGTTTTGAGATAAACGCATGCAAAGTTCTAGGCTTGCCTTTGCAGCCATAGTAAAAGTAAGTCACATTAACTTAATAATTTGATAGCAAATATTACAAAGGTCCAAGTTTGCGCCTGTGAGTATCCTTTCCGTGACACAAGGGTGCGGTTGCATATAACCCAGGATGAATCTCTATCGGTGTCGTAAAAACCGCGTAAAACTAACGTAAGGTACTGTACAGTACCGTATTTCCTTATTTCAGCCTGTGAACAATCTTCTTTATATCGCAATATGTTCATTGAGCCCACACAGTGGAACATAATATTTGAACGTGACATAGATAATTGTAATTATGTCACGTCGATAATCATGCAATACAAAGTGTGCAGTACCGTATATCGGAGAATGAGGGGATTTTCCTTGATGACGAATGACATCTGTACAGTATGGGTACATATGGGTACAGTACATGGACTACTTGACTATGTGAGACCAAATGTAATAGCCTACTATTTTCCGCTATTTTCAATCCAATGTGACTGAGTTGGTGGCTGAGTTCCTTATAGCAACACCATAGGAAACTCACTAAGGATAAATCGTGATTTTGTCCAAATGACCATCCTCCTTTATAACAAATAAAAAAGGAGGAAAAATATGTCGTATAGGCCTCTAGGGTAGGGCAGTGGAGAGGTGATCTGGGTCTCCCCCTCCCCAACCACTACCACCCTCTCTCCCCTCTTCCCCCCCCCCCTCCTCCCCAACCCCTACACCATTCATAATTCCCGACATAAAATCCGGCGGCGGGCTCTCGCATGTTCCGGGGAAGATTTATGAGGCTCTATGCATGATGATCCCACAGATTTTGTGAGGCAGAACCTTCCAAATTCTCTGCAGCGAGCACGAGCCCCGTGATGGCTGTCCTGATGGCCTCTCTCACTGTCCTACCCCAGTCCCAGAGGACACTTTGGGGACAAGATTCCCCCACCACCTGTCCGTCACACAACCTTTTACGTTTCATTCCCCCCTCCATTCCTCCCCTCCCCTCTCCCCTTCAAGCTCTTAGTGTTGCTGTATTTTTATCCTCCGCGACAGGTTATTCCTCGGCTAGAACTTTCCGATGGACGCCCCACCAGTCCAAAACTCACAATTAAAGCAGGGTCCTAGCTAGATGGCGGAGGGTGCAATTATGGCCAGGCTTTGACGCGATACGTCTTCCTTCCTGGCGTCGTCTGGGAAGTCGGGGTATTTGCAATAGGTTTTGTCACGCTGCCAAAATCTTACACTTTGGACATGACTCCTCGTTTGTCACAGAGTCGAGGATGTATTGCTTTCAGCCATTTTCAGGGTCAACTAAGTTTTCTTTGCTGAGAAAAACTTTGTTTACTTTACTTTCAAATTTTATGCTAGTGTAATGCGCTGTCAGATCTTTCCCTGCGCTTGTGTGAATCATAATGGGTTGTATAAGTTTTAATTACTTATAATTATGTCTGCGAAGGTGTGATCGAAGAATTATCATTTTCCGTACGAGACTCGCGCAAGACTTGCCTGATCCGACAACGCTGCGCTGATTGTTCCACTTTCATAAAGTCATTTTTTATTAGTCTCTTCCTAATTTTATAAATAAAACTACCTGTCACGCTCACTTAATCATTTTGACAACCATGCCAAAGCGATGCCCTCTGCAGAGAAATTCAGAAAGGCAAGGGAAGGAGGGCTACCAATAATAACACTTTCTGTAATTGGACAAACCTCAGAACTGTAAAGATGGAACAAGTGCGCCATCTAACAACCATCAAAGAAAGTTATCGCTCGATACTCATTCGTTCAGTTATAACCATTGGCCATCATGCTATAAACCTTAAAAGTTTATGTGAGTCGTGAAGTAACTACCTACTATCCGACTGGTGACTGTCATCTCAGTTACTACATGCATATAAATACCTGGCATTAGCTAAGAAGTACGTCGTAACTATCCGTTTGGTATTGGTTATAAATGATGACTTCTGACTGTTCAATAATTCTCACACATGTTGTTGCCATAGTACTAATTCTAACTCTTTCTCTTTCCTCCTCTCTCTCTCTCTCTCTCTCTCTCCCTCTCCCTTCCTCCCTTTGGTGGTGCATTTTGGATGCCATGTAGCCTTGGCTTTTGCCTGCTGGTGGGATCCGGTCTGGAGCGTCTGATGCGTCGCCAAAGATTGCGGCGCCTGTGCTCCAGCATCCTGGTGCTGCTGCTGACCCTGTTCGTGTGCAAGACGCTACTACGGAACGCAGACTGGGACTCCAGGGAGACCCTCTTCACGTGAGTAGCCTTTGAGTGGGGGGCTCTAGGGACACCCCAGGACTCTCCATCTCTGTCTACTGTGTCCGACTGTATGCTGCAAACCTTGTTCCAATGCGCCAAATTGCGCTGGCTGTTCCTGTCCGAGACAACCTGTCTGGAACGTGATCTTTGTCCGCTTGCTTTTTTATGCCCCCACCCCCGGACCCGCCTCCAAAAAGTTTCTGTACGCAGTAAATCCGATTCGTGCTCGTCCCAAGTAACGCTTCCGCACGGAAAGAGCTTCTGTGTATGTGACGGGTCCGAAATTGCCGATTGGCTGTCCGTTTTTCCCATGGGCGTCAAAGCTGGCAGGGAACGTGCCCTACACCAAATGCTGCACTGCAACATGACTCGACCCATCCGACCTCTACTCACATGCTCCACAAATAGCCACTAAATCCTTCACTTTTGCTGGGAGCTACCCTAATGAAAGCCTGTGGAACTTGAATTACTTTAGACGCTTTAGAAAGCCCTGGCATAATGACACAAAATTTTGCTGCATATGACAAAAGTTAGACAATGTGTAATAATCTACAGGAATGCAGGCAAGGTGTCCCAAATGCGTCCAGAACGAGGAAAACTTCATACCAGGGCTCCAAATAAATGTGACTCGCTAACCTTTGCCCATGCCTCATTTGTCTCGTGGCGGCAACAATGTCTCTCTTTCTACTCTCAACAATCAATAACGTGACGTCACACCATTTCTCTCAAAACCTCCACAATGTGAAAGCGGTAACCCCTCCCAATTTTGTGTGTCCCCCAGATCCGGCCTCAAGTTGCTGCCGCACAACGCCAAAATGCACTACAACTATGCCAACCTGCAAAAGGACTTTGGAAACTCCGAGGAAGCCGTTTATCACTACCGACAAGCGCTGCGGTAAGTCTTTGCTCTTATAATATCCCTTTTCCAAGGACAAGCCCTTTCTATACTAGTAGCTACTTGCAGCTTAGACCCTGGGGGATAGAAGACTAGGCGTCTTTTGTACTGTATTACCCGATGTTGGGATGTTACTCAGAGCTCTGATAAAACTCTTCGATCTGCACTATTCAACTCTTATACTATAACCTGCGAGCTTTTTTCTGCTTTTATCATATGCCTGATAAAAAGTCATATGATTTATCGAAGGTCTCATTTTTTAGAATAATATTCAAATGTGGAATTAATAAAGACCTATAATATAACACAATGTTATAGGTGCCTGGAGTTGATATGTTTTCATTCTGACCGACTCATATGTAATAATGAGGAAAAGATGAATATTTTAAAGCGCCAAACTGTTTAAACTGAGGAAACAATTTGGAAGATAAACTAATGCGGTTCCAATTGTTGCTGGATGGAGTAACATTGAAAGCCCTCTCAATTGTCATCATTTTTTATCCTGTGTTCATTATTTGTCATGCAGAGAAGCACCGTAGCCCAATTAATTTAATATAATATCATACCCCGTTATCAGCCGGCGGCTCTTTAGGGGGGAAATTTGTTTTGACTGGAACTCTTTCTTTGCATTTTTACTTCAACTTTTGTGGCTAGGATAGGGACGGAAGGAAGCGGGTGTGGCCTATTATTTTAGGAAACAACCCCGGCATTTACCTGGAGGGACCGTGGGAAACCACAGAAAACCACGGTTAGGGTTGCCGGGCCCGGGGATCGAACCCAGGACCTCCCGATTAGCAGTCGGATACCATATCCCCTCCGCCACCACTGCTTCGGTCCGTAGCCCAATTTTTATGATTGCCAGAGCTCAGAGCCTTAAGGCTCAGTGTTATTACAATTTTTTTTACAATTGAGTCAGCGAAGAAATTAGTTGCAGCTAACGGGCAAAACGGTTTCGAACGTTATTTTTTGTGGGATTCCTCACATGAAGGATTTTATTCCTCTTTTATCAACCTACATTTCATATAGCTAATCGCTTTTCCACGTTTGTGACAAGGAAATTAGTTTCTAAAAGACCATTTATACCACATCCCGCTTATTTTCTCACCGCCAATCCAATTAGATCTGGGAAACCCATACGTGACACTAGATCCATCATCCGGCTGCACATTGCTCTAGTCTCACATTACGAGGTCACCCAATGATTGACACCGCATGATATCATTTCACCAGAAAAGTACCAGATACGTTAGCAGAAGAATAAAAAAGTTGCTGTTGTCGAGTAAACTAGGTCAATTAAGAACAGTATATTCGGAATATCGGTATGTGAACACTGCTGCTGTAATTAGCTCTTCCTTGGACATACAATATATTGTGACAGTCACTTTTGCTGACCCGACATTACACTAGCAGCGCTGACAATAATAAAATACTCTTCGACAAACTGAAGCATTTTTAAATATTTAGAATGGATTATTACAGTGTTTATCATACCTTAGGTTACTTCTATGAGCCTATAGTTACTAGTATGATAACATGGTAATGATACAATGGTTATTTATGCTGCATCACATAAAATACAGCAATATCAGAAAATGTAAATACATGTAATGTAAAATAAATGAAGGTCTTTATCGTTCCTTCTTGAGAATGCGCGTGCCAGATGAAAATATTCCCTATGAACGCCAGCCATTATTCGAATACATGTATTCCACATATACGAAAGCTGTGTGGGTGGGTGGGTGTGGGTGTGTGTAGATGGAAACAAATAAACATGACAGTACAGCCCCAATTATTTTCAAATACTTCCAGTTACATTATATGGATGTCTTGTAATATACAGTAGATAGACTATCCATATAGAGTAACTTGATATCTAGAAAATATATCACCTTGCTATTGCAAAGCTGTGACAGAGTTTCACGTTCTCTGAATTTCAGCAGTGCAGATCACAATCTGCAGTGTATTATAATTATCCAGACTTACGTGAAAATTATACGGAAATAAAATCTGAAATTGCGGCAAGGTCGCAACCCAACGAAATCAAAGATTCTGAATCAGATTCCTTGCTTCTCATGGAGCATTTGAAAAGGGTTGATTGCACTTTTCATTTGCGGAGTGATTCCTGTCTGGCATCAATTTGTCAATTTCCCAGCAAATTCACTCTGATCCATTGCAATATACAGTGCACGTCCCTTATTCACAGAGAAGCAAGGAGAAAAAGTGCGAACGTGAGCTTCCGGTTTATGGATTTCAGATTAGCAGAAAGTTGATCTCGGGGCGGTTCTAAAATCGTTTACTGAGTTGCTTGATAGATCCGCAAGATTTATTACCCCTGCTGGCTGGGAGTTTCGGAGGGGTGGGAGAGAGGAGGTAGCATAGTGGGGAGGGATTGCCGACAAAGTCAAAAAGCCTCTCCGATGCGATAGTGATTTCATCTACCAACGTCCATCCTTTATTGAGGATGAAATTACCCATTTGACACCCTGCAGGCACTCGCTGGATGAGTTGTGTCAATAAATTGGTCCGATATCGAATGCGTAGTTTAGAATTTTCCTCCCCGTCAGCCCTGCTGCGTACCGGATTTTCCAACAGCCTTAATATTTCAATGTCATCATGCATGCGGTAGGAGATGATGGCAGTTTACAATGACAAACAATAATCGCTTGCTGCACTGTTGGGTGCAAAAACTAGCTCAATTCATATTTTGTACAAACTATTACGAGTACATTAGTTCAACCCTTTTTTGCAAACCTTCCATAATGGTAAAAAATGGTAATTTTCGGATTTCTTCTATTCACTAAAAGTAACTGCTTAATGATAATTAGTAGTTTAATGTAAAGATTTACTAACTACAAGTTTGTTGAAACATTGCATAACAAGGTAGAAAAACTCTCTGCACCTTAAAATACTGTTCATCTGAGCATTACATGCACAGTGTTAATCGCACCATGCCTGAGGAGGTGCAACGCTCAGGCTGAAGCCACTGTGTGTGACAAAATGCTAATCCGCACTTTGTAGGGAATTAACTTTTCTTTTGAGAACCAATTTTTTCCCCTTGCTAGCGCTTGGGGGGAAAGTGAAGCCAGGAGCGAAGTGAGATAATGTTCCCAGCGCAGTTACAACTATCTTCCAGAAAATTACCTCTCAAACTTCTGTTTTACGCGGGCGTTAAAAATCAACTTTTCATCACACCCTTTTCTCCTCTTCCTTTTATTTCCAACCACAACCGAGAATTGCCTTCCTTTGCATGCCATAAAAAACGGGCATGTTGAAATTGTGTTCCGCCAAGATAATTGTATTCATTCCGTGCCGATGCCCCCGTTGCTTCCATTGCGCCATCTTGTAAACTTGATGCAACACGCACACTAATTCGGACCGTATCAAGGTGGACTTTGAGTTACGTATAAAAGCCCTGTTTCGCAGCCTCTTGTAATCGAAACGGTCCAGAGAGCGGAATACGTATACCGCTTCCTAGACTGCAATTTCCGTTACACATTCTTAATCCTGGCTGGGTTTCGTTCGGCAAGGATCCAGCTCCAACACAAATAAAGCAATAAGAACGATCCTGCTTCCTTTATGGAAATCTATGCAAACGGTTGGCTCCAGAATCCACACCCAACATTGCTGTAAGAAATAACACTAACTTACTGATCTGTTTCCTCTTTTTTTGTTTTCGAACCCAATTAACTATCTTTTTTTTCTTCCTGCTCATTTAAGCCAGATCATAATTTATTATCAAGTACACTTAACATCTCATAATTGACTAATAACAAGATAACAGCGAGTGATTTCGAGTGTACAACAATAATTTTGACGTTTTAAGAGTCACAGGTAACAATCGTGAGATGTTGTAGGATGTAACTTAAGTTATATTGAATTTTAATTGCCATAACTAACAGATGAAATTAACACAAGCAAGACCGTGCTTGACTTCGACAGTTCGACTGGGAAGCTATACTGGCCTATTTTAATAAGCCGAGATGTCAAATCGCCCAATTTAAAAGCATCATTTATAAACTCCTACACGCTGACTGAGAGAGTAATTCAGACATATATTTGCAAACATTTATAAAAGCATACAAAGCCGCTATGAAAGGTGAAATAAAACTCTGCAAGTTACACAGCTAAGCCGAATCGGAAGCCATGGCAACTCTTGAATAAGTTCAATGGTAATGAGTCTGTGTCGCTTTAAAAAAAATTAAATCCTCCTCCAGTGACACATTGCGTAAAACATAGCCTCGGATTTGGAGTCGGTGTCTCCTTTACTAGACCTCTGTTCTGGCTTTCTGGGAGACAACTGCACTCTAATCCCTCCATTTCTAGCTAATCTCCCACCAAATTAGTCTTTCCTATAATTCTCAAGGCATTTCTTCTTGTCCCTTTGCTCAGCCAAAAACAAGAAAGTCGTTTGCGTTGGAAAATAAAAACAGTCCCTTACAGTAAAAGCAGCATAAGCAGCACTCGTATAAGCAAAGTAGCCATTAAGGCACTCGCTTATACTGTATAGTGTGTTCCAATTGTAGTGTCTCTAGAGGTTACCATTTTTTTGCTCTAAGCCGCTTATTTTAAGCAGTTACTTTCGAACAGTTACTCATATGGGGTTATATTTTAGCTGCTTATATCAGGTTGAATGGGCTTATCCTGATAACCACTGTAACCACTGCAAAAAGGTTCAACCAGCAGATGGCAGTGGGTTCAAATGGTTAAGGGGGCGCATTAGCAAAAAAATACGGTAACAATCGGTAACAATGCGAGCCCTTGGCGACCACGTAAACAAACTCGCGTATGCATGGACAGCATATGGGGATTCGACATGTCTACGCTTCTGCGGCCGTACGGCCGCAAAAATGGAGCAATGGACACAAAAATTACACCAAAAAATAGGACATGATCTGGCGCAGGGCACCCTCGTCGTCATTTTACCATTTTCGGCGTAGAAGTGACCTTTTCATCGAGTTGAAGTGAAAGGAAAATGGATTTCCCGAGAAGCCCATTTGAATAACATGGCGGCAGGAATGCGACAAAGTCGGGAACGCTTCTGCGCCCGTATGTCCACAATTTTAATGCAATCATATCGAGTATGGTACAATAGTAAAGGCCAAACCTTTGAGCAGGGCACCATCGTCGTGATTTTTCCGATTAACGGTCCGTTTCGCCACAAAAAATAAAATTCCCTCAAAAATGCGCTTACCGTATTTTTACTAATGCGCCCCCTTAATACACTATGCCACTATGATGCTGTCACTATAATAAATTCATTGCAATTTTATGGCTTGTAAGGCTGCTTCAACTCAACTACACCATTAATATCGACAGTTAGTACTTTTTGATAACTCCAAAAAAATAACTGTGCCAATATAACTTATCAAAAATAAACAACTGACAGTGAGAGCAAAAATCACCAATCAGTACAGTCAAGGTACAGTACATGTACAGTGCTTACACTTCAATTGGAACACAGTATTTTTCCACACTTGAAAGTGAACCATTTTCAGAGCGGATTTTCATCAGTTACTTTGAAGAGAGGTACAGTACGATACTTCAGTAGATAATATTCCCTCAGAATATTTTACTTTAAGCTAATTTCCATGAGATACTCATTATTTAGGCAAGTAATGCACATGTGCTATCGGTCTCAATTAGTTTCGGCCACTTTATCCTGGTCTTAAATCAACCCTTCGCACAGCCCCCACGGTGAGGAGGTGTGTGAATGTGAAGGGTTGCTTCGAGACCAGGATAAAGTGGCCGAAACTAATTGAGACCGATAGTAGGTGCTGAACGGTTTCCCTGCACACACGTAAATGTGTCATAGTATAAAAAGTCCAAACGCCATGTCAAGATGGGGATTGAAGAAAATAACGCATGCGTACATCACTTAGAGACTTATTTGTTTAAAATGTTTCTTCCATGTTATAGCCGTTAATGTCTAAATATAAAACGACATTACACTTACGCTATTTCTAACAATATTATGGCATGTAAAGTAGTCGACTATAAATGGACATGCAATGTTATTTTGATGACCATCTTGTGAAAATAAGTCTGAAATTTTTGATAAGTAGTCCTACTTGAAAGTATGAGCTAAATATACGGTAAGTGACATAATTTGAAGCATTTCCGAGAGTGGCGATTCTTCAATTTTTTGTACACCGTTTTAATAGTGGTATTGTATAACAAGGGAGTGAGAAGGGTATTGGCTGGATTGAATCCTGCCACTTGAAGACAATCGCAGGCTGTGGCGGATATCTGGGTCAACCCTGCTCCTGGTCCCGCTTAGTCCGTAATGAAGGTGTAAATCCGGATAGTTCCGGAGGGCCAGGAAAAAAGAAAGCGCAAGGCTTAGTTGGAAGAGGAAGATGGATGGCCTAGATTTGCCAAGCTCGTTAAGAGACGCTGAGAAACCCAGGAAAGAAATGTAGGCCTACTTCTCTGCAGGACCAGGCTCGCTGTAGGAAAAAAAGGACAAGGGAAGAAGGAAAAGGATAGAATAGACAGGATCCATCCCATTTTATCTAACAAGCTTTGGTGTATGAAATGTTATTATCAGAAAACAATTTGTTTCCAAAAAAAAGACAGGAAAGAGCAGTGTCCCAAGCTACGTAGGTGCTGGCAAAACTGTCCTGTCAACAACTCACTTCAAGATGAGCCCATCTGGCAAGAAAAGTGATACGGACCCATATTGCAAGATATGCCTGCAAAATACGCAGTGTACCAAAGAAACATTTGCAGACAATTCTGAAGTATTTCAACTGTTTCCTTCCTGACAAACTTCCTGTAACATAGGTCACTTTATGCCAAAGGCAAATCCTCAAGTTTTTCTTTGCCAGTGTGCATGTTCTTCCCGCCTTTCATCACGTTATCGCTGTTATATTGTATTTGGTTACTCGAGTTCCGTTCCTTTCAAGTTTCCGAATAAAATTATTGGATCTCATCCGTATTTCTTATGGTAGGCAGCCTCTGCGACAAAAAGTTTTTCTTGTATTGACAATGTTTCCTCTCACCAGCGGAAAACCTGCGTGAACAGAGAAATGCACAGAGGAAATGAACACTGAAATATGATGATGACTTCGCATTAGCCTAATGTCATAGTCATAAAAATAGTAGATGTTATCTCAAGTTTAAAATATGCAGGTGTACTTTAAAAAAAAAAGATATACCCCGTGCTAGAGCCATAGGCTCTCTTAGGGGAGTGGATTACCACTATCGTGCTGGGACAGGGTAGGGATAGGAGGGGGGGACACTGGTGGGCAATGTCATCAAGTTGGGGGTCGTGTGCAGTCCCTCAGAGGGCCCTTCGCCAAGATGACCCCCTAGATGCGAGTCAGAAACCCTCCACTGACCCGCACCTCCTCCAGGGCAGGGAAAGGAAGGAAGCGGCTGTGGCCTATTTTACGGTACGATCCCGGAAATATTTTTCTTGGGGCGACCTTGGGAAACCACAGAAAACCAAGGTCAGGATAGCCGGCCTCCGGGATTCGAACCCAGGACCTCCCGATTAGCAGTCGGACACCATATCCACTCCACCACTACTGCTTCGGTGGTTATTTTCAATGTAGCACATAATGCAGAATAAATTCGTGAGTGGCACATTGATATTGTGAGTCAGCACTGGAGATACAAGAATGACTTCAATTCGCATATGCTTGGTTGTACTGTAGTTTTATAGAAAACGGTCGAGTAGCTAAAAGTAGCTCTTGCAAAATAAATAGTAGTGTAAGCCTATTAGGCAAACAATTTGTGAGGTGCAATATTATTTTGCGCTTTTTCACAGTATGGTTGTCCTATTCCTCAACATAACAATTAATGACAAGATTAACCCAAAAACCAGGCATAATAATAGGCTTTTACAAGTACTGATAAGACCAATGTGAAAATAACTATTTCTGTCTCATATTGTATTTATTGGGAAAATGTCAATCGAAACGTCTGGTCCGAAAGTACCTCATATGTAAAATATCGGGCCAAGGGTTGATATTACATCAATTTTTTGAACTGGAGGACTCGGATGTCGGCAACATGTGTGCGAAAGGAGCTAAAAACGAGTTGTTTCGTGCACACTAGACCTTAGGACTGTAAACTGTGATTTGTTTCGGTAGTTTGAAATGCCACGGGCAGATGGCAGTTTTCTGTGATCCAGTCTTTTAACTCTCTAAATGTCAAAGGAATATTTTATTCGTATTTTAATGGATTCATTCTACCTGCTGTACGGTATATACAGTCACATTTGCAGAGTTAGTTGCCTGCCACATGCAGAATTTTATGCACTGGCAGAGTGAAGACCTTGTAAAAAATTCTGTAAGTGACACTAGCCTCATAATAAAAGGTTAGTAATAAGAATAAGCGATAAAGAAAAATACATTAATAACACAACCTGTTCATCTTTGTATCATTTATAAAGCAAGTTATTCGAAACAGAGCACCTAGGACTGAACCGGCCTAAACTCTTTGTCTGTGACTTCAAGTTTTCCAGATGTTAAAAAAATTCCTTTGCTCTTCGAACCATGAAGTAATCAGATGCGAGAGTCGTATATTTTACACCTATGAGTATCTGAAACTTTTGCTACACCCAGTGAGACACTAAAACTATTAAACTTTAAAAATCTCATGCGACTCCCTCCGTGCGATGGTCGTGACCTATCAATATGCAAACTTTAGTATTTATAACTGGCTACAAAGCTATGGCCTCTAAACAATCTCTTATACGTATACAATATGTTTCAGAATTCATCTCACATAACAACATACACTGCTGGGAAATGACTTAAGTCACCCTGAGAGGAGGAAGTGCGCATGATGGAGGAATGCGCATCGGTTCTCCTGTCCTGCTGGTACTTGATGGGTACTGTATAGGGTTTCCATTTCCACCGACAAGGAAATGAGCCGAAATATGACACACGCTGTGTACTGCACATACACTACATATCCATTACAGTATAACATAACATTACAGTATAGTGTCTGAAACTATAATAAGTTATTATTATTCCTTGGGGCAAAAGTTTCAGAAAAAAACATTTCAACTACAACGGAGACATATACAGTATGACGTGGTTTCGGATAGGTTTATGAAAATGCATGATTCTGTAGTCTAATCGTGCTGATTTTAGAAGTATACGGTGGTGAAGGTGTATAGGCACTCAAATAGTATGCTTTCCTTCCTAAATGAAAGTCAGTGATAGATCCCATATTTTGCATTTTACAGGTGCTACGAATGATGGGGTTACCTAGACCCCCATCATTCGTAGCACCTGTAAAATGCAAAATATGGGATCTATCACTGACTTTCATTTAGGAAGGAAAGCATACTATTTGAGTGCCTATACACCTTCACTATTCAGAGAGTTGGCTCTAAAACATGTATTTTTATCGTTTATTTGACCTGATTCCATTCGCTTCGTAGGGCCTAACTCGAAACGAGCCTGTTTAGTGATAACTCCGTGAAGAAGCGATCGCATTGGTG
Source organism: Catajapyx aquilonaris (assembly GCA_000934665.2). Classification (NCBI taxonomy): domain Eukaryota; kingdom Metazoa; phylum Arthropoda; class Diplura; order Dicellurata; family Japygidae; genus Catajapyx; species Catajapyx aquilonaris. The sequence continues at coordinate 31,322 of JYFJ02002679.1, forward strand.
ACTTGACAACGTCACATTTCTGAATTGCATTTATTTGTGAGGATATGGCTGGGATCGTATTGGTGCATGCCCCTTGTAATTGCGGCCTGGGTATATAAGGCGAAGGGGGCAAAAATTCCTCATTTGCGAGATGAAATTGGGCGTTTGGTGTGGAACGATGGGAAAGGATCATCTGGTGGGGCCTGGGCCTTATTGACCGGCCCGGAATGATCCGGCCACAAAACGGCCCCATTTATTTGAGCGGTCTAGTGGGAGGCGAATGCGGACATAACGATGGTCCCCCAAATGCAAGCATGTCCTTTTTCTCACGCTTTTATGGGCTTGTCACCGTTAGCCCGCCTTACTTACCCACTCACTTGTTATACCGATGCTGTATCTCGTATGGGCCCGCCCGTCCCAGTCCTGGCCCACTGCCCAAATGATTATGCAGAGGTGAGCTTTTGCCAGTAAAACCGACCCCCTCCCCCCTTTTACCCGCCTTGGGAAAGAGACACATGCATTCATAACTTATATTTTTCGGTCAATATCATCCATAGACCTACATGGTTTTGCCTGATTTGTACGAGTCAAATATTGGTAGAGATTTATGGTTCCAGTACTAAATATTCTGACTAGAGGCTTTTGTTGCTGTGTCCCCCAGTCATTTCCAGAATAGCCTTTGTTTGATTTAATATCATACCTTAATGAGGTTGTTCCCTGATATTTTAGGCCGTAAGAACAGTGTAGAGGTAAGATAATCAACTGTCGTCAAAATCACAAGTTTCATTGTCAAATAAACCAATATTAATCCGACGCGACGGTGCGGTGAGACATGATTTTCTCAAGTCTGAAACGCAAGCCAGAGTAAGAGATCAAATTCGATCATCTTCTGCCACTTGGGCTCGCAAGATAGGTGTCCCACCAGCCCTGCCACTCGAGATATCCTGAACAAGGCATCATTAGTGGTATATTCGCGGACTTTTGAACGGTTATTGATGCAGTATTTTTCCCAATCGGGCAGTGTGACTTTTTTGCGGTCATGACTGGTTCGTTATGCCCGGATTAGGTGTATTAGCCAATATGCTATTATTCGTATCACATCCCAATTAAAATGTCAACTTGCCATGCCAAGCAAAAAAAACTATAAAAAAACTTGGTATATCTGTTTTCAACTGGACTCGCATATGACACTATAACAGCCTACGAAGAGAGTGCGTTCCAACTGAGGTCTGGTTATTGATGTGGTACTAAACTGCTTATTCGTAGCTATTATTTTGGACAGTTTATTCTAGCCATTATCAAAAGTATTAACTGCTAGTACAAAGGTGAATTCATGCATTTATTCTGGCCCTAAGTGACTATTCCTTTCCTGGCTTAAGACATTGTACGTGACCCATTTTTCAAAGCCTGCCAGGCTATGAAAAATGGGTCACGCACAATTACTGCATACCGCCAGTGTGAGATCGAGCTGCTGGTATCATATTGATGTCAGCGACAATGCCGCAGTCGGGACAATAAAAGGATGCTCAAATTCCACCCAATATTAGCAGAAAATATTTTGAAGTATTTTAATGAAAGCTAAATTCTAAAATTCTAATGTAAATATTCTAAAATAACTGCTCCAGTAATTATTGCGCAAAAACAAGCAGCTTAGTACGGAATAATCTACTATGGGCATTTCACTATAATTATAGCCTAACTACTTTAGCCATACTTTTGAACAAGACAATTGTGATTTGTCTCTAACGCATGGGTGACCAATAATATTGTTCTTGTATTTACTCCATATTGATTGATTGGAATACCCTCTATACCAACCGTAGACTCTGTAAGTGACTTTTACTTTATGTTGTTTAATCATCTCATTAATCCTTGCACACAGCTGGTGATGGAGGTTCCCAGAATTTTTCACGACCGATTTTTAAATAATTGTGAAGACGGCTCAATTTCATAACTGCACCCATTTTATGGTCTCTCAATTCTGCCCTTTGTGAGTGAGTTCTTTTTGCCAATTCGACCCAAACTGGCATAGTCGTCCAGGAAGCCCTATATATGCGGACATTCGTCCGAGTATTTTCGTCCTTCCCACGTCAATAACAAGATTAACAACGCCCCTGGCGATGTTTTTTGCCGACCCTTCCCAAAAAGCACGTGTCGCAATACCTGTAATAGGCATAGAAGTGTGTCAAGTAAAAAACCTATACCATATTGCACAAAATGCTCTCTCGACTTCTCAGATCAAGTCCTTTATCTTACAAAACAATCAAAGAATGTCCTAGTAATTTTGGATGGTTATTAAGCTGCCCACTTATCATGCCAATCTCTGTACCTTTTGCAGTATTTTAAATATTAGTTGCTACTAATCATATTAGGAAAGTGTCAGGTAACTTAAGCCTATAGTAATTTGGATGGATTCATTACAACATCGCCTCGTATAGGACGTTTTCAAATTGAAAGCGTAATCATAAATAATCTCCGATCTAAAATCACGAACACTCGACTCGGGTGCCACAGAAATAGATGAAAGATTTTACGTTTGTGATGATCGGATTTCTGCTTTCATGTCATTTGCAGATGGTAAAACCGGAATAGATGTTGACTGCGATTATCTAACGCGGAAAGGGACATCCCTGTTTGGAATGGACTCATCTCGTTCTAACCAATCTGGGGAAGGCTATTCGTAATAAACAGAAAGGAAGGGAAAGAGGGGGAAGGAATTAATTTCGTTCTTTCCGAAGCCATATTCTTCGTGCTTATTGTCAGAATTAATTGCAGGAAGCCCGACTTCCAATAGGGTGCACGACAACCCCTAGAACCGTCATTTTCATGGTTGATGGACTTTCTTAGAGTAATAATTAATGATGGGAAACTTCCTCGAAGCGACCTGAAACTAGTGTATGTTCGAAGATGTTCATGGCTGAATAAACCTACAGACAGATCATTCCTAAGTGATTGTGAGTGACCAATGATTCCACGTTTGTACAGTATACAGGGTGTTTCTCTGTCAAAGTTGACTATCCATACGGGGTGGCAGGGGAGATCGGATGGATTATTCACCCCTGGCGATGTAAACAAAGTCGATGGCATACAGAAAAGGTGAAAGAACCTGACCTTGTGCCGAGTCTGGATGGAGTTTGAATGCGGTGCAGACGTGACTCGTCCATCAACTATTGCCCATCCGCACGCTTCGTATACAAAAAACACCCTTGAAAGAAACACATTTGACAAATACAGGCCCCATGTTTTTCATGCAGACCCTGTTAGAATTATGCAAATCAAGTGCCTCACCTTACCACTACAATATATTATTGCGATTGCCTCAAGCCACTAAAGATAGGAAACATCAACAGTGCTAATATACGTACAAATATAATAATTGCTATCTCAGACATCAATCCACTTCCTTATACATACGTGTCCTAAAAAATTACCTTTGAGAGTGATGTACCATGCTAGTGGTGTAATTCCACTGATGCTCTGTCATTGCAGCATATCTTGTACAGTTGTCCTTTATTTATCATGCCCAGGGTAAATTTTGTGTCGGATCTGAGTGTTTGCCCGCCTGATGAGACCCACCTACATTTTGAACACTTGCCACAAGAGGTGCTATATCGTTTATTCAATTTTTTTGATAATGTCGGAAAGCGAATTTACTTTTGAGGGAATCTACCCCGACTCTTTAAGTGTACTTACATGCTATTATGAGTAACTGAATAATTCAGTACAATTATACAAATTATACCATTATTGTATATAGGCCTAATGTAACCTTTGATGTAATATATTGTGATGATAACAGTGTCCCCCCCAAAAGGGCTCTGCCCTGAGACGGGGTAACAATATTAATTAATTAATTAATTAATATAATAATTGCTGAAAACGTGCATATCTACATAATACTATGACAGTGTGTGGTTCTCTTATCGATAGAAGTGTACAAAAAAAACGTTTTCATGAATAAGAAAAAGTTCGTACTTTCAACGACGATTTGGATGGATTTGGAGACACTCAATGGCATATTTCTGCGTAATAAAATGAGGGTACAAAATGGGAATAAAATAGCATACCTGCACACACCGGATAGAGGAACTTAAACGTAATTCTGGATTAGCAGTGGGGATGAATGTAAAATGGTGAGAAATGAGAGTGTCATGAAGCGTGTAGATGGCTTAGGTGTGCTCGGGCAGCGTACTCGATTCCGGCTGTCAGTGAAACGCAGCTCACCACAATAGAAATAAATGAAGCCTCAATTGACCCCCCCCCCCCCTCCCCCCAACAACCATTGTGAAAAAGCGGCCGCTTTCCAAATTAGATGAAATTTATTCCCGGGGGCTTGGAAATGGGGCTGGGTAATTACGTTAAAAGCCACACCTCAAACCAAAGCAGGATGTTGGAGGAGGAGGCGGGAAGGGGATGGGCCCTGCTGGGATGGGAGGGAGGGAGGAAAAGGTCGTGAGGCAAAATGCCGAATTGGCGGTGTTTGGCTTGTGTTGTGCGAAGAGAACCGGGGTCAAATCCCTCTTCGCACAAGTTACATGCAAACTTCCAAACTCTACTAATGAGTAAGCTTCTCGGCGACGCACATCATTGCCCTCGGATAAAATTTCATCCCAGGCCTAATGACTTGACGATCAAATTTCAGCGACCCATTTAATGAGATTTTAATGTTTAACTCCTGAACTATTATGATTAAGCATACTTGGCTTCTTAATAAACATATCAATTGACATCAATTTATATTCACCTAGCACTAGCTCTACAGCATAAAATTCTTTAGCTCATGAATAATGGCTTCACGCATTCCAAGAGCTTCATACAGAATAACTTATTTCTTTACTGAAACGCGTAACACTGAGAGAGTGATCCGTTGCAGAAGCATTACACCCATGTATATTAATTGGTTCAAAATAAGGGTTTCTAATGTACGATAGTCTCACATTGATCTTGGGGTTTTATTTTCTGACAAATATTTTGGAAATACAGTATTTTGGCCATGTCATCAAAACCTGAGTCATACAGTAAGGTAAACTTACCAATTTATATACCATCTTACGGGGAAAAAATATGGATTTTGGGGTCTGCACATAACATCCAAAAGAAACAAAAAATGTTACAGACATGTCCATTTCATGCTCTACCTGAATCTGTGCTTTACTTTCCTTAATGTCTACTGATTACCGCACAAAGTGAATTTTGCTCTCATGCTGCATCACGACCCTTTTGTGACACCCTCAACCCAATTTGTGACACCGGTTTTTGTCCATTTATGACACCAATTTTTCTTTCTGAATTTTTTAATTTTTTAAAATTGTGATAACCAGTTTTTCCCGTGTGATCGCGGTTCTGGATTTTGTCAGAGTCTGGCTCACTTTATCATTGATGACTTTATGCCTCTTTTCTGAAGAGTATAATGTACATTGCATTCCCTATTATCCGTGTTGCGGATTATCCGTGCATCGGCAAAAAGTTCAGTTAGAAATAAAAGTCCAAAATATTTCAATGTGTCTCGAAAACGCATGAAATGCCAAATGCTGACAGCCTATCATCTTATTTATGACAGAGGGTGCCATTAATATATCGGATCCGATCATAATAAACGACTGAAAAGGCTATTCATCGAATGTTCCTTTTAGATCCTTTTCATAATCATAAAACTATTACAATACGATTGTAAATATAACAATTCGAATGTAAATAAACACTATTTCTAAGGGTGTCATCAATTGGAAAATGACAGATTTCAGTCCCCAATTTCTGACACCCACACTCACTCTTTAAATGCATCGGTACGATTATAACAAACATTCACAAGAGGAAAAGGACATCTTCAATTACTAATTGTAACCTCCAAACTGTTTCCCCATTTTAACCCTTTGACGACTACGGACATCATAATTGTGATGTCCGCGTATACTTTCCTGCAGGGCCTACGGACATCATAAATTATGATGTCTTGAGATTTGCCCTGACGACTTGGGACATTTTTTCCAACTCGTAAAATTCCAACCTCACCGATTTTCTTGAAATTCGGTGCATTGGTAGCCCACCCCAAGGGATGAAAAACGCACCTATAGTTACCTGCTCAAAATGACCGTGATCCATATTGGAGGGGGGGCATGTAAATGCACCGAATTTCAAAAAATAGGTGAGGTAAGAATTTGACCTCTGCCCCCCCCCCCTCAAAAATGGGCCACAGGGTCATTTTGAGCAGGTAACTACTATGTGCGTTTTTCATCCCTTGGAGTGGGCTACCAATAATGCACCGAATTTCAAGAAAATCGGTGAGATCGGAATCTTATGATTTGACCTCTGCCCCCCCCCCGTCCCAAATGGGTCACAGGGTCATTTTGATCAAGTAACTACAGGTGCGTTTGTCATCCATTGGGGTGGGCTATACCAATGCACCGAATTTCAAGAAAATCGGTGAGCACATGGTAATGTTCAGTGTTTTTTATTGATCACCTCTTATACTGTACCGTATAATAATTATCAACACACACTAGTCCTACGGTAAATTATACTAAAGAATTGAAAGAATTGAACTAAGAATCATATAAAATTCCACTCTCTTTCATTCCCTTTACAGATTGTGGACAACCCACGCCAGTGCCCACAACAATCTGGGGACCCTCCTGAACGATTCAGCTCAGGCTGAGCTACACTTCAACGAAGCCATACGGATCAACCCACAGCACGCTCACGCTTACTTCAATTTGGCAAATCTCAAATAGTGAGTATCGCCGTTTCTTTATTCAATTAAACTGAATGCGAAAAATATTTCTTAGGACAACCAGATTGAACAAATATAACTGAAAGCGTGTAGGAGAGGGTGATAAGGGAGGAACGACTCAATTAATATTAAGTCTCTATTATTTGGCATTGATATTCTCTACCTGTACTAGTAGAAGACAGTGGATATTTTAAATGAACTTTACAATCATGTGTAGTTGTGTAGGTTCGACATTCTGTTTATTCCCATCATCCGTACAAGGTTAGCAATACACATGAGTGTGTAAGAGGGGAGGGAGCCGCTGTGGGTTAATGCCTTTTTTCAAATTCGGGCCAGATGCATCTGGTTTCATTTTTCATGCTTACTTCAGAATGATCCGTGGCGCTCTCCCTGATTGCCAATTTATTTCCATGAGCAATGATGGCACAAGGTTTTCTTCAAGGCTTCCTTCGCGCAGTGTCTGACGCAGATGAAAGATGCGTCTCGTTGCTTTTCACCTTCATGCCTTTCCCGCCTTCCATCTTGCCTTGCTACCCCATACTTTAATTTGGTCGCCGGGGATTTCCAGGCCCCGCCGACACCCACCCAATTGCTGACGTCGGATATTAAAAGTGGCGTCATCCCACAGTGTAGAATTAATACCTCTCTTGTTAAACAGGGTATGAAACGGTCCAAGCTTCCAACGCGGCGGACAATTATTTGGTATAGGCTACTCAATAATACCAGCATAGAGCATGCTGACACAGGAAATAAGCTTCCCAATAAAACCAACTTTCAGGAGAGGGCTAGGAGAACTACAGTCAAAACGGTCACTTCATCGGTAATTAATATTGCACCAAATTTGTACAAAACCAGTTGGAATAAAATTACAAAACCACATGATTCGTCATTATAGTCTATAAAGCCGAAATATCGAGCAGGCAATTCCAGAATTCGTGGGTAACATAAACATATTGCACCGAAAATTCATAAGCATTGCTGAGTGAAAATGAAGGTGTGAAGTGGTGGCAGGGAAATAAACCACAGAATTAATGACTTGGGCAACACGATAAACGCCTTGCGCTTGGCTGGTTGCCTCCCAAAGAGAACCTCATTACTTTTCCCCCGCATTTTTATCCACTTTCGCTCCTAGAGATGATGGAAAATGAGATTGCTGCAGGAAACAACCTGCTCTAAGGAGCAGTTACAATAACCCGTGTCGTAACCACCGTTACCCCTCTCTTTTCTTCTTTTTCAGTCAGGAAGGCCAGTCATCATTGGCACTGTCGCTGATGGAAAGGTCAGTGGAGCTGGACGGTTCCAACCCGGACGCTCTGACCAACCTGGCAACAATGTATGCGGACACTGGTCAACCTGCGAAAGCAGAGGAGCTGCATAGGAAGCTCCTCAATTCCGACGCTGGAAATGCGGACCACCTCAATAATTACGCGGCATTTCTGCAAAAAACAGGTAAGCCACGGATGTACTACCTAGGATGAACGCCATTTAACTATTTAATTGGCTATAGGACGACTGCACGAAGCTCTCAGCTACTACCAAAAGGCTCTCAAGGTTGATGGCAACCACACTGTGGCGTTGGTCAATGCGGCCAGACTTTTGAGGAAACTCAGACTCAACGACCATGCCGAATCTCTATACCAGAGGTATGTCTTTTTCCATATGGTAATGTGATAATTTATCGAATCACAAGAAGGTCGATTTAAAATATTTAAGGTGGGTTATATTCCCTTTAAATACTGTATACCTTGTATAGGCCTACTACTGTAGATACTTTTCTCAAGATATTCATATTGCCATTTTCAACTACAAATAGCCTATATAATAGTAGTATTGATATAAGATGAATATGCCTTTAATGTTGCCATAACAGTGGTTATTATTTAATAGTGCTATTGTGCCGGAATAGTCAACAAAATGATATATATTGAAAAAATGTTGACATTATTTTAATTGACTCGCAATTTAATTTTTCTTTAGTTTATTCGTTTATTATTGATATTAATAATAAATATGCTAAAATGCCTCCTAGATTACAAATCAAATTAGACCTACATGAAGCGATTGCATCATTCTTAATGATAAGATGACATTTGCTATAGATCAAGTTCGCATTTAACAACATAAGCATGCTCTGGTTAACAACCCAGTTAACGTGATAGTCAATATGACTGTCTCCCTCCGTATGTGTCGTTCGAGTAACGTCAGTGCAGGATAAATAAGGCGTCTTTCGAACGGCATCTTTAGGCAAATATATGCTAAGATATATCCAAGTGAATGACGCCTTACTGATGTACTTTATTCCAGAGCTCTGGAGAAGGATTCTGATCCCCAGGTGAAGGAAGGCTTGGGCGTTCTATATCTGCACACCGGCAGAGCTTCACAGGCAGAGCAGCTATTTCGTGAAGTTTTGGACGCCAGGCCCAATGACACTCTTGCCAAAGTACACTTGGTAAGTTTAGTACACACTCTAAAAAAAACTCGTCGCCTAACAATTCTGGCAATCTTAGATTCTTGATGAGAGTCCCAGATAACAATGTGTACCCTCCTGCAGGCTCAAGCCAAGTTTCACCAGCGGCTGTATGCTGAGGCCGAGGGCTTGCTGAGGAGCCTGGTCCTGGAGCAAGGGGTGGGTCTTGATGAAGACGAAGACTACGAGGATGATGGGTTGGCTCAATTCCCGCCCTGCCCCAGGGAGGCCCTTCATCAACTAGCCTCTCTCCTGGGGCAGCTGAACCGTACCCGAGAGGCCGCACAACTCCTCCGGAGAGCCCTGCCCGCATGTTCCCATTCGCATTCTAATCCAGGAAACCTGGATTGCGCGCCGCTTTACGCCTTGCATGGAGATCTAGCCAAGGATATGCATGACATCGACGCCGCCGTCCAGGTACTGCACACACTTTACTCAAAAGGTTGCTTCTTTACATAGGAAAAATACTATACATCGACTGACCATGCAAATTATTGATGACTAAAAACGTGGAGTAATGGCTCGGTTTTAAAGCAATTAGTCCGTTTAATTTTAATGCATCCATTATCCAAAAGTTTATTCTGTTTGGCTACCGGTACAGCGGTCGACAAAATCGGTCCCTGCTCTTATTGTGGCAGTAAAGCCATGCCAGCTTTCCAGCCTACAGATGGCAGCAGAAACCTCATCCATTTCCTCTGCCGCTGCCGGTGCCTATCGGTAAAGTTTATCCATCAATATTGAAAGTCATTTGCTTGCCAAACTCGTGCACTCGAAAGAAAAAAAAAAACGCATAGAACTCGTTTGGAGAAAACCGACGTGAGTTCCTCACACACACAAAAAAGAGAAAGGCTAGGATATAACATGACGGGTGGTTGAAAGGATCTTCGGATCTGGCGCGTGATCCAGACACAAAAGAAGCACATAGATGGTGGCGGTCCGGGGCAGCCTCAGAGAAAGCAGTTTGCAGCATCCGCTGGTGTGTAGAAGAAGAGATACAAAGTGAGGCATGTGGCCAAAGTGGGGAGGGCCTGTGACAGCTATTCCAGAAACCTCTTAAGCCGCACTCGCACGTCTTTGCACCCTACCCAAGATTTGCATAATGCAGATGGCTCCAGACAGAAGAGCAAGCCAAAGGTCTCTGTTACACCCCTCCACCCTCCACCCCAGCCCTCCTGGCTGCCACTGAATCGCAACCGATGCATTGAATAATGCAGCCTTAGTCACTGCCATCTACTTAGCGCACACTTCCGCAAGGGCTTTCTTTATTGAAAACTCAAAGTTTTGCTGATCCATTTTCTGCCACTTATGCCCATAATAACTTTTTTTTCTAGAGTTACAAGCGAGCTGTGGGCATCCAGGCCAACTTACCGCATGTTCACCTCAACCTTGGAGCTATCTACCATATGAAGGTGTGTTTGGATTTTGCGGGCCATATTCCTGATAATTATTATAAGCACTACTAACTGGGTGTTATTTGTTCAGGGAGACTTCCCATCTGCCTGGCACCACTACAGACAAGCCCTGGCTCAAGATCCGACCAATGAAGTCCTCCTGCAGAACATGGAAAAGCTTAGAAAAGCAGAGTTGCAGAAAGCCGGCCTGGCCTGCAGCACAACGACCAAGAGATGACCTCAGTTACTCATGGCGGTTCCTCCACCGTGATTTGAAAACAGTTCGTGCACACTTATGTCACTCGACAGCAGTGTCTGGCTTTATCCCTTCTGTGATTTCTCCCTTTATGGACAAACGTTGCCTTCCAAGGATTAAGCAAATCAGGTCAGGCTGTATTAGCAGCCGTGCTGCAGCCATCAACAACTAAAGTGTTCACTTACATCCCAACGCTTGGCAACATGTTCATTGCTTCAACTATCGGCAGAATGGTGAAAATATCACAACGAGACATAACGACGCAAAAATACCATGAAAATGTGACTCTTTATAACTGTACAATACTGAATGGGTGCCTCGTAAGGAATTTTTCTTCCCATCAAATTTCCAAATACTGTATTTTACTGTTGTACTGGTAGAACAACAATATGTACCTAGCTTCATTTATGATTTTAGAACGCAACGTCGCAGCCGGAGTACGGAAGGAGTGGAATGGTGCCATGTATCCGGGTGTCAACAGCCTAATTACCCACGTTGAAATTGGCGTTAGAATGACATCATATAGCAAACACTGCATGAGGCCATTCGCACGCCGTGGGTAAAAACACTCTTGACTATCCTGTGAATGGGATCTATATGAGGATATTACTCTCCTTAAACTTGACACGAAACACGTAATATGAACAGTACCTTATGAGACATGTGACAATCCTGCTGGACTATAGTAAAATGTTTCGCGAGTCGCTGCTAGCTACGTCAGTTTGGGTGCAATTATCATTCAGATTGCATGTTTCGAGCTAAATTGCTCGAAACAAGTTCACGCCTACAGCACAATTGAATGAGTACCAAATCACTTCCAGCATAAGGGAAACACGCCTATAATGCTCGCAGTCAGTGGCTGGCAAGGCACTTGTTTACAGAGTTGCCTGACATCTCTGAAGGCTACGTTTTGTGTTTCTTGCCTATTTTTATGAGCATTGTAATACCTCCGCATGTGTATTGTAGGTCCTAATACAAGTATTGCAAAAATATTTACGTGGAAATGGAAGAATGTTTCTGCCACTAAAACAGTATGAACGGCCCTAATTCGTGACTTAGTAGGCTACGAATTAAAATATTTTCCAAATGGTATCCATCAAATCTTCTAGAACAAGCATCATTAAAATACACAGCTCATGATAATTATTCCACGTATTTTTGTATTGTAATTGTGCTATACTGTACAGAAAATATTTAAATATTTCTCTCACATCACGGTTGCAAAGATGCATTCTAGAGTAAGCTAGATACGATATGGTTGTAGCATCATAGAGCCATATGACAAGAACACATAACAACCTTTATTTTTGGCATGTGGTTTTTATGTCTAAAAATGTATGTCCTAATAATGATCCAAAGCACATTCGGGGCACCCATTCATTTTATTCCAAACCGACTAATTTGTACTGCATGGTACAAATATGAAGAATGTAAGCTAATGCGGACCATAGAGAAAACGTGCGGAAGATTTCCGCATAGATTAAGAAATTAAATATTTTATGGCTCTTTGGCAAATCAGGGTCCGATTGTTTGCAAATTCGTGCCGCTTGCGTGTGCAAAATGCGTGTGAATATGCAGTGGACAAAGCGGATAGTAAATGTGCTGACAAACCTCTATACTGTGACCAAGATACCTTAAAAAAATGGACGGTGTGACACTTACTTCCTGTATTCTATCTGTAACGACCCAAACTCAGCTCAAGATTCCTGACAAGCGACTATTTTTCTCGCGACTATTTTTGCGAATCGTGCAAAACTCGCTCGTCTCTCTGCTCCCTCACCAATCACCAGGCCTGGAAAGCCCAAAATATGCGGAAAAGTAGTACATAAAAAATGGAACTGATAAAATGTTTCTAGCAAACCGGTGTTCCTCTTTTCCTTTACCCCTATTCCCTTAAGAAGATGGAAAAAATCATTTGCATTGTGCCTATAGTTACCGTGTTGTGTGTTTTGTATCCCCTCGGCTGGAGAAGAGAGACATCAAATACCTCTATATTTTTCTCCTCCCTTCAAATTAGCGAGCCGAAACCCTCTGGCTCTCGTTTTGCTTCTTCCTTCTTTACTGCACCCGTCTAATTATTACTTTTCCCTAAACTTTTGTTCCAAGTAATTGGCGGGGGGGGGGGGGGNGGGGGGGGGACTCATCCGAATCCCTGCAAAAGAGACAGTGTAACTAATATGATGGACAATTAAATCAGATTTCCCTTGTAGCAAACAAGATTGTCACGACTCGACGGAGTAAACATTGAGAAACGTAAGACATTCTGAGGAAGCCAATTATTTTTTGGTAATTTGGAGGGCATCTCATAGTCTACTTTCATTAATTTGTTACATGCTTTTCCCTCGTCGCGAAGTATTCACGGAGTTTTGAAGGAACAAGGCGTTATAAATCCTGCTCTCATTCTTTGAAACGCTTTGGCAGAAAGATAAATATTGACTTGTGCATTCAGAACAAACTATCCGTTCCTTTATTTTCCTCGGCAAGTTTTATCTACAGGCCAACTAATTTTTTAAATAATAATTCATACCCCGTTATCAGCCTATCGGCTCTTTAGGGGGGAAGTTTTGTTTTGCCTGGAACTCTTTGCTTTCAATTTAATTATCGGTCTTATTTTTCCTAGATAATATTTGTCCAACATACTGCGGAGAAGATACCGTAGCAGGAAAGTCACACGAATGTCTACATAAGATCGTTAAGACACTGGCCGCGTCTAATTAATTATTTATTAAAATTCAGTTGATGCAAAGTTCAAGTTATGCCAGAGTTATGCAGTTATGGGCAAGATTTCTCTCTATTTCATGATGACATAATTAAACGCTTCGATGTTTCCGCTGAAAGGCCTTCTACCCATCCGGGGGAATGCACAAAATGGCAACTATAAAACCATGGCACTTGCAACAGCACCTCCCCTCCCAGCAGTCACCCCTCCTTCGCTCGTGGAACCCGGGCATTACAAATTTAAAAAATAAGAATAAAAAAAGGTCCAGCTTATGTACATCTAAAAAAGGAAATAAAGGTCTTGTGCCAGATGCCCCAGCAAGGGCGGTGCACCACCCACAATATTTTTCATTATTATTAATTCATTAATTTATTAATTTATTAATTCTCATTTTCTCGGCATGAAATTTTTTAAGTACAGAAGTATAGTGCAACCCGTCTGTTAAGGAATTATCTGTCCGCAAAACATTTAGTGGGCCTGCTGAATAAGTTTCAATTACATTCGATATGAAAACATTGAAGAAGTTCAACAATGAAAATGTGTTCGCTGTTTTCAGGTTTCCGGTGTTACTGACAAGTTTCACTACTTTAGTTAAACCTCCCTCATGCCCTGTGTTAATAGCCCTACATCACATTTTCACCAGAGTTGGATTGTGTTATTGGTTGTTGCAGGTAAATTAGAAGAAACGTTGATGGAGAAGATGTTGCAGGTTTGCAGAAATATTTACTCGCAAGTCCATACCAAGTAGTTTTTGTTCAAATTGGTGAAAATCACTGACTGTGAGTGCAGGAAAATTGCGTTGTACGACACAGATTACAACATTCCGTATTCTCATTTATCTCACATCCATATAGGGTGAAACGTTGCGATTGAACCAACCAGCGCGTAGTTTGCTGTTATTAATTATTTACCAAACAACTATAATATAGTATAACAATGATATACAGGCCATTAACATTTTACAAGGTGGTAGAGGTTCATTTAATTTTCATTACTTGAAGCGTTACAAATTTTCCTATACGTTGCATTGTAACCGAAGAAGGCGAAGATGAACTTGTATACCAAATCATCAAGTGAACCGGAAATGGATGAACATCCGGTAGAATATTTGCGCAAAGGAAAACACCTATATTATATACCTATAGTGTATATACCTATATATATACAGTATAATCATTACCGGTACTTTTAGCTTCATTCAGAAGCACATTATGATATAAATCAAAGTTTTTCATTTGGGACTGAACTTGAGATACTATACTTACAACATATAAAGTTAATTAATAGATGTAATTAATAATAGCGCTTCATAAATATATTTGAGCTTGTCCGTGTTCGTACATAAAGTTTCTGAAAAATCGCCCAAATTAATACAAGGTCATAGAAAAAGAATGGTCGGATTTTAAAACTTGAAAACTCGAAAACTTGTAGACATACGAGTATCTTAATGATTTGAGTTTTGAAAGGCTAAGAAGTGTCTTAAGATCTGGACTTACCATAGCTTGTTTCGATGTGAACAAATGAAATATTTCTGTGGCAGGTGTGTTTCATGCCTGAGGCGACTTTTCATGTGCATCATCAAGAACAATGTGTGTGGTAAGGTATAGGATCACAATGGTGACCCTAGACATGGTGAGCGGATTTGGCGCGACACTGATTACCGTATTTACATTTGCCGAGCGACAAATGGAGCTCATATCGAAACAAATTATGGTAAGTCCAAAACTTTAGACACTTCTTAGCCTTGCATAACTTACATCATTAAGATATACCTACAAGCTTGCGATATTATATAGGGTTTTAAAATCCGAGCATTCTTTTTCGATGACACTGTATACTGTATAAATACTTTCTACAAAACAATTACTAAATTAAGTCTATTAGGTTAATTATTACTCGGCGAATAAGTGGAAAAGAAACAAACGCCGACTGCTACCAAACTAGGCTACTGGATAGTCTATCTCATCCCATAATGTCAGAAGGGATTGATATTTTGAAATAGTACGTTTCTTTCCCACCTAAAAGTGTACCTCACAGCAAAATAATGGTACCGGTACCTCTCTTAATGCAGTCATTAGCTGTAAGTCATTAAAGACTACAATGAAACTGTATGGTACTGTATATCATTTTGGCGATAGTGATGAGAAAAATTAATGGTGTCGCTACGACAGGGAAAATATCACGAAGGCTGCAAAAAACGGTGTCAGTGCTTTTCACTCGTCTTTCGTTGTATCCCACATACACTTTGAAAGAGGATAAAGGCTGACACAACCTACAGGTCCTTTCAGCCCAAGTTCCGCTGTTTATTTCGACAAAATACAACACGGGCAACACGCCATCAATCAGTCAACGCCATCACCAGTCCTCAGACACCATGCCAGTCAGCCCAACCAGTAATATAGGAAAAGGCAGTTCCTGGGCAGTTCAGTCAACGGTCACATACAGTATAGCCTACTTATCAAACAAACGAAGTGTATCTTGTCAAGTCTCAGGGAAAGCTGGCTTCAAATCAATGCAATGAAGAATAGGGATGAACTCATGACTTCATATATTCACCAAAATTAATGGCACTTTCACTCACAAAATATTCATTCAATTTAAAATTCGAACAAAAAAATATACGCATGCATACAGCAAATAAATGTTACCAGGTAACGCGGCTTCCACTTTCCCTGGGCAGCTACTTCGACACAACTGATGCCCTTGTGATGCTTTTATCAACAAAAAACATTTCACAATATTTCCTGTCTAATGGTGCATCGGGTCATGATTTCCCATTAAATTCACGTGAAGACGCCATCAAAAATGGGAATTGGGAGTTTTCCGAATTTTACGAGTTGACCTCCTCCCCCCTCAAAAAGTGGTCACACGATCATTTTGAGCAGGTAACTTAGGTGCATTTTTCATCCCTTGTGGTGGACTACCAATACACCGAATTTCAAGAAAATCGGTGAGTGGCACTTGGAAAGTGTCTCTAAGGGCCGGTTTCACCGAGCTTGGTATATGATATAACCAGGTTTCTTTAGGAAAATCCATACAAATAGATAGGGATTTTGAGAAATACCCTGGTTTTATCATATACTGAGCTCGGTGAAACCGGCCCTAAGTTGGTTTTTCTGAATTTTTCCAAACACGAATGTTTTGCTGCGGGAAGAGGTTTGCATGTTTTGCAAGACCTACTTCCTGTTACAAGAATATTATTAATATTAATACACCCTTAAGTGACCTAGATTGTTTATGTAGAAATTAATGTTGGATTGGCTGTTGACAAATTATTCAGAAAATGATTCTTCCAAAATGGAACTTACATAAGCTTATCTGCGGCGAGTAATGCCAAGAGCTATTTAATATTCCAGCTAGGAGTTAGACAAGTCTGGATAAAAATTACAAAATTGGGAATCGCTACTTTCCTACTCAAAGACGTGTTTACGCAGTTAGCGCAACATCCCAGGGTTAAAATAAAAGTATCACTATACCGTACCACCAATATGCTGGTTGTTGGTACACGACACCTCAGAGAGAGCTTCTTGAAGGTGGGTAGAGTGAGAGTGGTAATGTCTCGCTCTATACCTGACCGACAGAAATGAACCAGTCCGATGATTTGTAGCGCAATTTTACCGCAGCCCTCACTGCATGTTGGTATTACATTTTTTTTAAAAGCAAGATGTAGTGTTCATTGAGGGTTGGGAGAAGCCAGCGGTAGTGGCCATGCAGTAAATATAATAATATATTATTGCTCTCATTTTATGAAGCGGGGGCATCCAACACTGTTCATTCGCAGCTGAGGATGCCCCACATTATGAAAGCATTTCAATAGTTTTGGGAGTAATTCTTTATATGAATTTTCTACTAAATCAAACAAAATGGCATGGTGGCGCATATCTTTAGCTGTCATCGCACACAGGCCCCATGTCAATCGAAACATCTTTAGAAGTTAGAACTGTAGGGCCGCTAAAGGATGTGTTGGAAGATCGGTTTCAGGTCACATTGCTACAATTTTTAGGACGTTATTCTCGATAATATTAGATTAAAAAGTTAAATTCCGTTTTAAATTCCTAAGAACCTACTGATATTTGAAAGTGATATTTTAAAATATTAATACACGTACGTTCACCTGTATTAATATTTCTTACAATATTTGCCTGTACCTAAAATAAAGCATGCGTATAGTACGCCTTCTAAAATTGTGTAAAAAGGCAGAAAATTCACACCGCAGTAACGTAAGACTGGTCAGAGTTGCATTAATACCGTGTGGGAAATGGCAATTCTTCACTTGATCCAAAACTGAAGGTGTTTTTTTTTGTGAAGGAAAAAAGGCGTCTGCAGATTCTAGCCTTTGGTTGAGGTCCAGGGACATTTGGAATCCTGGTGAGTCGTGCAGAATGATGCGAAGTTTGAGCAAGGAGAGCGTCCCAAGCAGATGATTGTCACGCCTGTCCATTTCGGCAAGCGACATTTATCCAGTTCCAAATCCACCCTCTCCCCCCCATTTCCCAACCCACCCCCCACCCTTCGCTCCCCCAGTCCTCGCCAATTTTCCCGGCAACCCAATAGGAAACTATCTCGCCAAGTGTCTTTTCCCAGGTCCTGAGAGCATCTGAACCGTGAGAATAAAAGAGAACAGCTGCAATATAATGGACCAAGTAGAGGAAAGAAGCTTGGAAGGGGGGGAAATGGGGAAGAGGTAAAAAGTTTTGGGGTGAGTGGAGGGGTCTAGCTGGGAAAGAACTCAATACTCGACGTTCAGTCAAAAAATGAATTTTCAATGTTAACTTCGGTCAGGCTATGAGTAACATACTACAAGTATGCAAAAACATTACTTTACATTCCAAAATATGCACAGCTTGATGAAAAATATGTAAGGTTGTTATGTATAAATTAGGATTGTAATATTACGAGACCAGGTGTATGCGTTTTTCTGACACAATGGGCTTCATGTGGAAAATACCTCTCACGTCAGTTGAGTGCATTTAATAGCCGATTTTAAATCATCCAAGATGCACATAGTAAAATAAATTACATGTGAATGAACTGCGTGAGATCTTCGGTCCCTTAGCAAAAATTTTAATTCATTTAGGATGACCATGTCCAGCACGCCATAGAGCAATATTCCCTTCCATTGTGTCCATGAAATATGGTGCAGTTTAATTTTCGCATTGCATTAGAAAAGATAAAAATGAACATGCACGCTATAATAAATTTCGCTCATTTTTTGTAGATGAGCATTTTTCTACACTTGGCGAAATCACTCCCTGGGTAGGACTATATGGCCAAGTATGGTGGAAAGAGAAAAGAAGAAAGTCATGGTGTGGGGGCAGGGAAGGGGAGGTAGGATTATTCCGTGAGTCGAAATCCTCCTTGGAAGCGCATTGGGCCCCTTTTTGATAAAAGTCTGGAGCATGCCAAATCCCGCTTTTGGTGGAGTGCGAACATTATTGGAACGAGGACGACGTTCGACTTGTCTTCCAAAAATCTGGGAACCATTCCAAACGATCCGACCGGGAAACATGCCGAGAAGAGATGCTACCATTACTCCATTCAAGCGTTATTACTTGCCACGACACATACCACGGTACAGTGCAGCATACATCACGGGCTTCTATGTATTATTTTTGACTCACAGAGAAACATTCTTCTAAGGTATACGTTTCCAGGACGTGACATCAGTTTGGGGTAATCACACTTGATAAAATAATTACAGTAGTGTAGGCTAATAGCACCAAAAGCATATACAGACGAGCGAATCATCAGTCTACATTTTACCTGGCAACTTTGCTAGGCATTAAAACTAGGCCTTCTTTGAAGTAGAACTGAAAGTCGAATAAAAGTTTTCTTATCCGCTCCACTTTCCTGTAAAAGATTTGGCTAGTCTGCATTGAAGAACTGTTCCCGAAATCCTCCTCTACAGCTATTCAAAAATATATCTACCTGAACAGGAATCCATTTCTGTCCGCATTTACAGAGTATGAAAAGAGAGGAAGCGATTTACACCCGACCATATAAGTTACACTCGTATGCTGGCTAGAGGACAACATATTTTAAGTACCACTTCCCCGTGCTTGCAATTTTAAGTTCCAAGTACAGGTTACATTTCATAGAGGAATTTAGGTGCCTTTTTAAAAACCTGGACTGTACTTAAAAGATTAAAGGTGTGCTATTTTCAGAACCGTCCCAGCAGCAAAATTCGTTTCCTTAATCGACAAAATTGCACCTCTCCGTTAATGCCGTAAATGATGTAAATGCGGAAAATCGCCACTTTTCATTACGTGAGACCAACTGAGAGAGCGCTACAAGAAAAATATTACTCGAGGAGTTTTCAAAACATAGCCTACTTGTTACTACCCCCAATTAGTTTCCACGTAAGTGACTGATTTCTTCCTCCGTCTTATAACCTGTTTATACCAGAATAATCGCATTTTGAAGGCAAGTGCTGGAGAGTATGTGACTTAAGATTAAAGTGTCACTGCACATTTCATTTCACCTATAAATGTACAGTGTACAATATCTTGACTCATTCGTGTAGTTAATGGGGATCATTATTATTATTATTATTATTATTATTATTATTATTATTATTATTATTATTATTATTATTATTGGCCTATAGGTCACTTCGAGAGAGTTGGATAAGATTGGTAGTGGAAGCTGTTACCATGGAGCACCACTTGGGGGCCAAGGACTATACCTGAGAGGAGATAGGTAGTGGAAGCTTCAATTCCTTTGGGGCAGGGCCACAAAAGCCCAATAAGCTTCTCTCAGTCACGTTTTTCCAATCTTCTTATCCTCCCCTGCATAAATGAGAACGAGGAGCTGACCCTGCGTGCATCGTGCCCGTATCTCTGGAAAAACACACGACTTGTATTCCCGTTTGGGGTATAAACCATGCTCTATAATGCTCTATTTGTTTCGGAATCAACCATGTCATTTGAGCTTCGTAGTAGCTAACGCGGTAGTATTATTCCGATGCATTATTATCCAAGTGCCCCAGCATCCCTTGGGCGGATTTCAAATTGGAAAATTCCAAAAATCCCGAATTTCAAAAATGCGCGTTTTTACTTAATCAAAATAGATATGACAATTGGACATTATTGGAAACTACAAAACTGGCAACAATCAGACCACACAAGATTCGTTTAAGACACGCCCAAATGTAATAGCCTAATTCCCTAATATACAGTATTATACAGGGCAGATACAGGGTGTTTCATGATGATTCTGACGGGCTTCAAAGCTGAACAACTGGGCACCAGTGTATGGTCCCTACAGCCTATAGTTGGAGATAATTAGCATTAACCCTGTAATGCCCACTAATCTAAGTAATGCCCACTGGGTCATATCTGGCACACCATTTAGTGCAATTTTTGAAACTTTTGCAATTTATATATTTCCTGTAAGTGCCAAATTGCACTAAATGGTGTGCCAGATATGACCTAAGGGGCATTACAGGGTTAAGTAACCGAAGCAGGTTGGTGTAGTGGTTAAGGAGTCCAACTGCTAATCGGGAGGCCCTGGGTTCGATTCCCGGGGCCGGCGATCCTGACCGTGGTTTTCTGTGGTTTTCCATGGTCCCCCCAGGATAATTTATTCCGGGGTCACTTCCGTATAATAGGCCACAGCCGCTTCCTTCCTTCCCTATCCTTGACCCCATCCATGTGTGAAAGTCTCAGAAAAAAAGGGAGTGGTAAAATGGTGGTATTCCACCCCACCCCCTAATGGAGCGCCGATTCTCCCAAAATGAATAAAAAATAAAATAAAATAACAAATTAGCATTAAGTACCAATAAATAAGACCAAAAACATTACCTTCGGTGAAAAAAGGGTAGTAAGACCTCCGTGGCGGAATGAAAGTACTGAAACAAGGCAGGCGCACGTAAGACCTTCACTAATTGATTTAAGCTGTGCCATAGTAATTTCCAATTTACTGCTCATGAAGTCTCCTTTCTGAAAACAAAGGGTGGAATTTTCGTCGTAACACTATAGTTACTTCTAACTTAGCAGTACCAGTGTAGTGCAATGGTACTGCTAAGTTAGCAGTAACTATAGTTACAAGTAGTACGACAAAAATTTCCACCCATTAATTTTCCACGAGCCACTCCATATAATAGTGTTTTCTGAAATTAGGAACTTCAATATTAAGCACATGGAATTTCTATACGATTGCGATTGGTGCGAATTTATTGCCATGAAACATTTATGCAGAATCGTCAGCCTCTTTTAGATGCTGACTTTAACTATGTTTAATTTGTCACATGTAAACATAAATTGGCGAATTTTCGAGGGTCTTTTTCGAGATAGGATTTTACATTTTCAGGAGCGAAAATTTCCAAGTGTGAGGATGGGTTCCGTTAAACCCCCC
>KZ538702.1:0-43061 GCA_000934665.2 Catajapyx aquilonaris
ATGCACCAAATTCGATTCGACATTTTACGCAATATTTCGATATCACACGGTCCTACACTGAAAAAGCAGAATTCAAACTATTTGGTTGAGCAAAATTCTGTTATTTCAACCTCATTGGTTGAACAGCATATTATTTTTTTATTTATATCATTTCTCACTTGTCCGACCCGTGGGAAGAGATGGATGAGACTTTTACTGTGCGGCCCTTTCCTATCTCTCATCCTTATCGATTGGCTTCTGCAGATTCAACCATCTACTTGCGCCCCCCCCCCCCCCCCCCGGGTCTAACTTCTCCTCAACTCTCTCTCTACTTATGGTAGAGCCAAGTTGGATGCCAAGATTTGTTCCGATTGACGGAAAAGAAAGCGGCATTACGCGAGTTGAAAACCCGTCTTATTTATAGCACATGTTTGGCACCGTGGCCTCGCACTTGGCCAAAATATGGCCGTTCCAACCCTATGGTTACATAAAGGTGGAAAATGGCCACACGTGAGAATTCATGGAGCGTGGATAGAAATACAAATAGGGCCTGCCAGATTCAGGCCCTCTTCCACTTGGCAATTGATCCATTAAGGCCACTTCCATTTACCCTGAAATCAACGGGAGAGTCGTCTGTCAATATTGACTCTCAGAAAGTTTGAAATGCGGAGTCCTCTATCTCTCCTAAAAAAAACCCGTGTGTGTCTACTACCTTCCTCTTCTTCGCCACTTCTGAGCAAAGGCAATTATGCCAACTCATCCCCTTTACGGCCTTTCTTATCCTCTCAGTCGCTGGTATTACTGAACGTAAAAACAGTTATGCTGAACACTGAGAAAAGAATTGCTATAAGGTGCGTGCCCGCTATCACTGATGAGCAGTTACGTCTGATAAAAAAAAATATGTACTTAAAAAAAGTGGATGGCTTAGGTATACACAGCTGTTCGAGTGTCTAGCAAGTGCTCTGTCCACAATACCACTCGACTATCGCTCAAAGACGTGCCGACGAGTGTGCTGCAAAAATAGTCGGTGTCTAGGGTGTTACAAGGAGGTGTAATGTGTCACCCTGAGTCGGGGCCGGAAAATTATTATTGGAAAAAAAATTAAGTGTGGTTCCGTGCAGGTAGCTGTCAATCCTAGCTAAACAAACAAGTGCACAGGATGGCTATATGGATCTCTTTTTCGTCTTTTCGTCTTTTTTTTTCCCTTCGTTCGGAAAGGCCAAACTTGTTGACTTGCGAGCATTCCAGCCTGGGCCAATGAGAACCAGACACGAACGCAAATCCATCATCTTCTCACCTTAGTCTTGGCATCAAAAACGCAGCCTTCTGACAACACGTCATCGACCGCATGCTGAGTAGGCTAAATGCAAGGGGGTGGGGAGTGTATGGGAGAAGGAAACTCCCTGGACAGACTCTGAGGTAAAGCTACAAGGTGACAGTAGTAGTACTGTACTGACTATGTACAGGCTATCAGAAGTCAGACCAGTACTGTCAGAAATCAGCGTGCAGCAGAATTAAAGTGCATCCTGCTGCTTCAGCCAATCAAATAAGGGTGTCATGAGAAATTTATAAGTGGACTGTAACAACGTCTGGTGGGATTTTATTAATTTTTTATTTGTGCTCCAGGCCTGCAGTCCATTCTGAGATAATGCAGGTCCAGGGAAACTTGAACATGCCTCAAAAATTATGTCCAGGTTTTGTGTGGAATGTTAAAATTATACGACTCACACAGCAACAGGCTCCTTCCAATAGCTCAGCACAAATTAAGTTACACTAACTTGTCAACAAATTTGGCAGGTGGTTGGGAGGTATCGGGACTAAAAATTCATTCAATATCCTTGGTGAATTATACAGTCTCACCCATATTAAAATATGACACAACCTGTTGTAACCCTTTATTTCACCAAGTATGAAGTAGGTAAACATTGCTAGTCTCCTAGCAGGTCTGTCTTGTTCGCCAGTCTCTTTCAAGAGCCATTCTACATTATTTCCATGCCAGTTCTTCAAGCCATCATCATCCATCACATACAAGAGCACTGCTCCAAGCATCTGGTGCAGTCGGGACGAAATAGCCCTTACCATTACAACTAAAAAAACTAAGCTAAACTAGCCACATCCCAAAGGCAGAGTGCCTGCTCCGCAGCATTAAATGGAACACTAAAAGCATACGGTCACACGAGACTTCATGCCTCCAAAGACCCCTTTCACCATAGGGCATTGCTAAGTCAGCAGATGAATGTTTCACATGATGCAGCAGAATAGATTGCAACAATGAGCATCCAACATGCTATAATGAAACAATGTTGTAGTCATCTGACTTTTGAGCTCCTAATAGAGAAGTGGTGGAGTTGCACCCTTATTACAGGCTGTCAAGCAGGAGGTCCAGGGTTCTACTCCCAGACCTGACATTCGCACCTTCACTTGGCCAGTTTATCTTCCAACCATGATACTCTCTTCCCACACACATCATTATGGACAATCGTGGTCCTTGCATTATTATTATTATTATTATTATTATTATTATTATTATTATTATTATTATTATTATTATTAGCATATTCTTCTTCTTCATACATGGCTTTTCCCAAACATTGGGGTGCCAGTGGATAATGATGATGATGATGTTGTTGTTGTTGTTGTTGTATTATTATTATTCGTACATGGCTTTTCCCAAACATTGGGGTGCCAGCGGATAATGAGATGGTTGTTGTATTTATTATTATTATTATTATTATTATTATTATTATTATTATTATTATTATTAG
Source organism: Catajapyx aquilonaris (assembly GCA_000934665.2). Taxonomy (NCBI): domain Eukaryota; kingdom Metazoa; phylum Arthropoda; class Diplura; order Dicellurata; family Japygidae; genus Catajapyx; species Catajapyx aquilonaris. The sequence goes on from KZ538702.1 coordinate 2,745, forward strand.
GTACAAATATATCCCATGTTTGAAATCATCTGACACATTGCCAGTTAGCGCCCTCACACAGTACAGACTCCAATTGGCTGAACCCTTTCACCTGGGGATCACCGGGATAATACCGAGCCGCTCCTGCTGTCGTTCGCCGCACCGGAAAATACACTGGGAAATCCCCAAGCCAGTAACCCCTCCAGGTACTGAACCCACACAAATTCCCATATAAAGACATTGACATCATTCACCGCACATGCATCGTCAGCAAGCCGGGCTCTTACAAGCAGGGAGTTCATTTACCTGTCTGTCCTCTAGTAATGGCCGACTTCAGGCCCGGTCCCCTTCCGGCATCCCACTACGTCTGTCCTGGGTTCAGGCCCGGGGGTCTGGGAGGCGATGTGCAGGAGACGAGAGAAGCCACGAGAAAAAGGGTAGGCAAGTAGCGGAAGCGGCGAGGTACTTGCAAACCAACCTTCTTCGGACAAGCCTTGAGCGGCTATGAGGACACTTGGCACTGGGATGTCTGACACTGGCGCCACCTGCTGGCCCCATATCCTACTTGGAGGCGTGGCAGGAAACTGCCTGTATGCCGTTTGGTGGAGCTCACAGCACCTAGCGGCCAGGATGGGAGTCAGGTGCTGGCATTATCTATACAGGTTTCAAATTCAAAAGGGTCATAATTTGGCAACAATGGATTTTAATCATTCAACAATGTACGGATCGTCTGAGTATAGCGTCATAAGAGGCCCCAGCCCTATCACGGGGTAACTTTAAAAAAATAGTCGCAACACTAAGTTCATAAAGTGTAACAATTGCTATTATTATACGTATAGCCTAATATATTAACCTACATTGCTACATGACTTTAGGTTATTTGTGTAATGTGTCATATATCACATATTTATGTGTCAAATTATAGACTGTATTAACTATGCATTTATTATTTGACTTACGTAGGTCTCGTCGCTACTCTTTTTATAGGGATACGTCGTGACACCTTGGCTGTTTGTTATTGTTTAATATTGTTACCCTTGACAGGAACTATTTCTTAGTGTTATGTCCCTTTCATTATGGAACTTCCACTACGAATATATTTACCCAAAATTGAGAACCTGCTGTACTGCTGGGGCGTGCCTTGAATCTTCCTGGAGTTGGGACACACAGCCCGTGTGTACACTTAGGTCGCTTTGCTCAAACTCAGAGGGTGTATATTGTGATATGGTGAAGCAACCCAATTTCTGATTTACTTTCTGGGGTAATTATTCATCTATACATAAGCTGACACTTGCATACGATTAGACTTTATGTGAACTATATTTCATGCAGCTAATTACCGCATTTAAATTTGCCGAGTGACAAATGGATCTCATGTCGAAACAAATTATGGTAAGGCCAAAACTTTAGACATTTCTTGGAATTTCAAGACTTAAATAATTAAGATGTCTACAATATGTTTCGAGTTATATGGTTTCAAAATCTGAGCATTCTTTTTCGATAACCCTGTATTGATTGCTGTCATTAATAAACATAACAAGAGTAAGAGTAATTTATTATCCATGGTGTAGGCTACTTTCATCAATGCTGCAACTGGATCTCTTGCATCTGGACAAAAAGCGACACGCTGGTGTAGTTAGCGCCACATCCTTCCACCTCTAAGGTACTGTACCGTGCTAGATCCCCGGGTCAGGCAGAGGACACTTATGGCGGCGATAAAGAAAATCCGGACTTCTTCGAGTTCCAACTCTGGCCGAAGTGGATCCCACCCTCCCTACACAAAAGAAGGGTCGCGTTTGCGGTTGACCATTCCCTCTAGGCACAATAAAAACCGTGAAAATTGGGGTTCCCCCAGCTTCTAGTAGTTCTCAAATCAGTCAAATTTTGACAAAATTATTATTTGCCGAAAGGTTATAGCTAAACATAAAAATCGACTTCACGGGTCCGGAGCACCAATTTTTTCCGCATTTTTGAGTGCTTGTTACGACATAGCTTAAAATTTTACAACGGCGTAAATTACTTCCGAATGCAAATGACTTTTTATAATACTACATTAAGAATATTGGAAAAGTACAGCACACATGTGTAAAAGAAAGGTCAGTTACACTTGCACAAAAAAACGGTTCTGCTGTTGTTAGTTAGCGAGAACTTTACTCCCAAATTATCTTTATCTGGACCCTGGCACCTGTACGCCTTATGTGGAAAGCGTTTCGATGGGTTCTCTCCGTGTTCGCGTGGGTTTTCTCAGGATTCTCCCGTTTCCTCCCATTATCAAAACCCATCACATGACAGGCAATGAATAAAGACGGTCAATTAAAATATGATCCCCTAAAAGGCCCAAGAAGGCCTCCCTTACCGAAATTTTCTCTACCTCGCGGCGAGGTCGCGAGACGAGCTTATGGCCACCCAACCGCATACTAGCGGTTGTTTCATTTCGCTATGTCGCGGGCGAGGTCGCGGCGAGGTGGTCGCAAGGTGGCGGTGGCGAGGTGGTCGCGAGGTGGCCACCTCGCGACCACCTCGCCACCCGAGGTAGTCGTGATACTTATTGCCTCCACAGCAAAGTACATGGGTGGCAAGGTAGTCGCGAGGTGGGGCGGCTATCCTGAGGCGGCGGCAAGCTCGCGGCTAGGTTAAATTTCGGTAAGGGGAAGTGGCTTTTTCGCTTTTTATTATTCGCTTCTTCGCATGGTTGGTTGCTTGGTTTTCGTAGAAGTGCGGAGGTACCCGGCTTGTATGGCTCTTTCATACCGCGGATTGTCCTGCTCGCACCAAACAGCATTGCCATTTAACGACTCTAGCAAATTAATGTCACAATGAAGTACCTCGGGGGTAAATGAGCCGCATGCAGTGGAGTATCCTGCCACCTTTGCACATGGGTAATGGCCAAAATTTATTCGCATTGTTGTGGGATAAATCGGTGCAACGATACACCGACGGCAGCGCCATCTCCACGCGGGAAGCTGCCCCACATTCGAATAAATTGCTCGTCGCCAAGTGGCAGCTAGCTCGTCATGACGAGGTCAGAAAAAGAGACTTGACCTCGCGGAATGACTTGCTCGTCGCCAAGTAGCGGCTAGCTCGTCATGACGAGGTCAGAAAAAGAGACTTGACCTCGCGGAATGACTTGCTCGGCGCCAAGTAGCGGCTAGCTCGTCATGACGAGGTCAGGAGAATATTTTGACAGCCGCGAGGTCCCGCGAGGTGGCGGCTATCCTGAGGCGAGCTTGCCAGCTTCTGGCGAGCTAGCGGCAAGCTCGCGGCTAGGTTAAATTTCGGTAAGGGCTATCACGGGGTGTCCATTATTATACCCTATTATTATTATTATTATTATTATTATTATTATTATTATTATTATTATTGTTGTTGTTGTTGTTGTTGTTGTTGTTGTTGTTATTATTATTATTATTATTGTTATTATTATTATTATTATTATTATTATTATTATTATTATTATTATTATTATTAATCTGCACGAAAATCTTTAGACGAGATGTGCTAAAGACGTTCGGGGGAATTTGTATGATACCTTACCAACGACGGATCATTGACGGACTTCACACACAGAACGTGTCTATCAATTTTTAATGTCTTTTCCCGATTTTGGGAAACGTCAACAGATCTTCCAATTTGCCGCGCGCTTTTCATTGATATAATTATAAGGTAACTTATTTACATCTCCCAGAAAATAGCCCTTTCTTTTTCTTACAGTTAGTAAATAATTCATAACTTGCCGTACCGTACTGTATATATGTTCTATAGAAATGTTATAAAAACTACTTTAATTGCCGGAGAACTATTCACTATAGTATCTTACGCTAGGAAAGTTCGTAATCAATGTTTTATTTTCATGTACGAAGTAAATAATTTTAAATGATCGTATAATGATCGTGATAAAGAGAAACTTCCTAATGAGTCTGCTTGGCATCTTATGTAACCGTCATTTGAATCCCCCAGCTTTATTTACACTACACTGCTGTCGGGTTTTGAAAGTGGCTGTAAAACGGACGGACCCCATCGAAACACTTTACACAAGATACAGTCCTCTGCCAGACTTGGGGCATCGAAATCGGCTGAGACAATAGTATTATTTTACTTTATTTTCTACCCCTTTTGGCTGAGGCCTAAACAAGTGCGTCATTGTGACGCTCGTTATAAATGATCAATAAAAGCATGGGAATAATATTACAGCAGTCTACAGTGGTTTATCCTTCCTTTATACCCTCTGTGTCCGACGGACAAAAGAGGCTACAGGTGAACGGGTATAGACAGGTGGGTCCTCTCCTGGTGCTGCTAGCAACACTATCTCGGTAGCTACTAAATGCAGCCGTCAGAAAGCGCACAAATCGAAGTTTTTGCTCAAGTGTGGTAGAGGATAGCCTCGGTATAGTATTACTAGATGGTGGTGTTATCTTTGTTTCAAAAGTTCAACTATTATTCAAAGTACAGTACCTTAAGAACTTTTTAAAAGTTACCCTTTTCCAGTCATGTTCTGCTTTCATAAAGGTTGTATCACTGCCCATCAAACGTCGAGTTACTGTTATGAGCTCAAGAACTTGAACTTGAACTTGATTAGATCAGGGTCCCCTACATGGTTGCCTCCCCCACCCTAACCCGGGTATTGTCTTCACGTATAGTCCTTATGCAATCTAGCTCCAATATGGCCGCCCCATGCTGCAGGATAGGGAATTGGCAAGCGATTCGTTTTTGTTTTTTTCAATTGTTTTTTTCCTATGCAATTTTCCTATCTGATTTAGCTCCAATATGGCGGAGAGACAATACCCTGTCTAGGTGGGGGTGGCACTCATGTAGGTGACCCTGGATTAGATTAGTACGTGCTGTCTCGGTAGATTTTATTTCCGTTCTGTGGCCAAGGTGATTACAATAATACTATTAAGTCCGCGATGTCAGATATATAATATACCGGTATTTAATTGAGTGGTTCCCAATATTCTGCCCATCCACCAGTTAATTGTTGGTAAAAACAAGATGTCAGGTGGATAATTTATTGGATTGTGACGAGTGGTTGGGTTTTGTGTTTAAACAGCAAAATAATAATATACCGGTATGTGAGGGATTCCATGTCCGGGAATCAGGGTGGGTGTATTATGCAAAGCAGAGTCCCTCGCTAAACTGTTTATTCAATTACCTTTTACTCCAGCATCACAAGTAATGCACGTTATTTATACGTCGGAATTATATTTTTGGTGACCATCATGGGCACCATTGGTGTGGAATAAAGTTTGGTGCGGCCATGGCCATGGTTGCTGTGTGGTGCACTCACGGCCACCTCAGCGGCCACCAGATTTTATTTTATTGCTGTTTACTCGTCAGCAGAAGAGCCATGCATGGAACTATTCATTATATCCTATCCACTGCCTGTAGCATATTTTCGTGGTATAGACGCCACCATCGATTTTATCACCAGTGTTTTAAGTCTTATAAAAAAATTGTTTCTGATTATTATAGGCATGCTAGATTCTGGGCCATAGCCTATATGCATACAATAAGAAGTACTAGTACTGATGTAGCTCAAACGCAATTTTTCTAATCCATTATCGGCAATGTTTGGATCACTGCTTACATTACAGTTCCATTCTTCTCTTAAGTTACATTGCCTGATGAAAAATGTTGAGACAATAAACTCCGTAATATTATTTTTATCATTCTTGAAGAAAGTGAATGGAGAACGTCTTGCCATGATACAGTGTAGAACAGTCTCGGTGAACGTAAGCAAGAGAAAGTTTTACTGCAGATAAACAATTCTCTACCCACACACTGTACGATAGTAGGCCACTTTCACTATTTAAACCACTGTTTACACTGAAGTAGTGTAGTACTGTATATTGCTTAAAAACTCTGTGTGTTAAGCGGGAGTGACAATTATTATTCTATGTATAGGCTTACGACTTCCGCATATTCTATACAGCAATGCAAACTTCCTACCGGCTGCCAACATCTGGCTATTCGATCATAATGATTTATTAGGAACCATATTGCAATCATATATGACGAGCAGTATATTAGCTCTATGTGTGTAACCCTCAAGGAAAATATAAATATCTTATCAACACTAATTTTCCAAAGAGGGTGTGATAGGAATAGGACTTCCAAAGGTATGGGTACTCTGCCTTCTCAGTCGAATTAGACTAAAACAATACTGTATAGGATTTGTATTATTGGTGTAGTAAGAATAAAAGACCTTCTGAATAGCAATGCACTACAACGTTCGTGATCGTTAAAATATGGATGGATAGATTTCAGATATTGAACTGGGAAACACCCTGAGCATTGGGGACTGTGTAGGCTATATGATGACAAAGTCGTTGTCTAGAAAAGTCAAACTTCCTGCCTTAGATAGTGTTTCTATTATTTTGAGAGTTATAATATTTTTTAACAGTTACGTGAAGCAAACACGCGCAATTAATTTTATATTTATTGTTGACAGCTGAAGCGGAGTTTGATAAATCATAAAATATACAGAAAAATTTCATGTCTTTGTTACATCAAACATAAACGTTCCGATATGTACATAGTAAGTAATGAACACATTAACATCACAGGAAGCATTTTAGAAATGCTGCTACTGATCGGTATTTTTTCTTCGACACAGGACGTTATTTTCAACCTCTTTTCTAACATGCCACAAATACAGTTCCTGAAGTTACAAAAGTTGCCATCACGAGTTTCTTCGGAGTTATTTCAGTTCGGCTGCCATATTTCTGATATTGAGAAACTTGGAAGGAACCAATAACTAGGGTATACCTAACGATCGGTACAGGCCACGCCTATCCCTATGTGAAGCCATAAACATCCCTCCAAAAGGTTCCTTGTCAATCTGCAACGTCTATCCTGAAAACAGGTATTTCACCATCAGTTGACGTCAAGGGAGCTCGTTGAATGCATGCTTGAAACAAATGCATTAAGACAAATGGTTGTTCCTACTTCGGCTTTTTTTTGAACCATGACATTTTCTCCTACTCGACTCTGACTGACATTCACCCAAGAATTCACAAATTGGTACAGCAAATAAAATGCTCTCCAACCATGTATTTTATAAATGGAATGGGATCCTGGCGTCACCGGAAGGCGTAAAAGGAAGGCCTTTTGAAGGACCTTCGTAAGGACCTTTATAGAAGTTGGCCTAATGCCACATCTTCAGAAGGCGTCTTTATACATCATAAATCATCAATACTCTGCACTTGATTACGGGTTTTATACTACAAATGACACAAAACCATCAAGGAAGCTTTTACAACAACAAGATCTAATACTGACAATGCATCTGACGCTGGATCTTGATGTTTATTTCACTGTGACGAGAGGAGTGGCGGCAAAATATTTTGGCTTCATCATCACGCCTATACAGTATAGCAAAACAGAGTATCGCTAGCGTAAAGGCGACAGGCGGCATCAGAAAGCGTCATCGATCATGTCAACGGTGGCAGTAATGAACATCTGGAGAATTCGCTGCAGCCTCGTTTTACCCCGATGTCCGCTATCATCATCATGCAAGGGGCAATGTATCGGAACAGTAAAGTGAGAAAGCATTGCCTAATATACTACTTATACTGTATAGATCCACACCGAACAAATAGAGCAGTTCTGCATGGCCTCTTTTCTGCCATATGTGTATAGGACCTGTAAAAAAACTTAATTTTATGCATAGATTGTTAAAAACCAGATGTGAGTTACACCCTGAATGCACTGGAATATACGCGTAGTAGTACTGTACACATATGATCAACTCTACATAGATATCTAACACTTGGGCTTGGTGACAGTCACCACTGCATATATACAAGGGTGTTCCAGATTCGTGGGTCACTTTTTGATTTATAACTGATATTATCCGATAGCAGTTATTTTTTGTAGCTTGTTATGCCCTTAACCATGTGCTTCATTCTATAGCACCTGCTATATTAGACATCCAGTGGGTCGAATATAGCAGTAGTTAACTAGTTATAGTATGGTGCACATGGTTAGGAGCACAACAAGCTACAAAAATAACTGCTATCGGGCGATATCAGTTATCAAAAAAGTGACCCACGAATCTGGAACACTCTGTATTACGTTCTCTGATGAAGGTGCGATAAAATCACGTACTTGATAAAAGTCCCCCGCGGGATATTGACAAATCATTAAAATCAATACTTCCACAATTACTTACAGGAAATGTCATTTCCGTTTCGACCTCAAACACTGGACCATTATATTTAAAATTCTTTCGTACATGAGTAGAAAATGTGAGAAGCACAAAAAAAAATGCTATGAAACATTGAAAATGAGACTCGACTCTGTTGTAAAAGCTGATCCGAGATACATTTTAAATATTTTAAATATCTCTATTCTGTCCAGCAGATTTGCATTTCATATTCGCACGACAGGTATAGCCACAAATAAGATATAGCATACGCTAGAATAATTTTCCACGTTCCTCATGCAAAGTTTCCAGACACATATTCCGAATCATTCATAATAATAAACTCTCTTACTTTTCATACGCGTTTGTCGTACCACAGTTTGCAACTTGATTCTTTTTGAGAACATCCGATGAATGCATTCATAGTTTTTCAAGCGTTCCACTGGGAAATGCAAAACAGTACATGTAATCAGTAAAAAGTGGTTACGAGACGGTATACTCGGTTTCATATCCCCATGGGACGGCTTTAAAAAAAGGAATTTAATTCCCTGGCTACTTACAGGAATACTGAAGGACTGTACATTTATAAGTCATATACAGTATACAGTACCGTACATCTCAACTGTAGTGCATTATGAAATTATTAATTACAATCACAAACGTAAATATATAAACTTCTCGTGTGTCAGGACAACACATAATTTTGGATATGAAGTGTCCTTTTCCGAAGTTTAGAAAGGACGGAAACCACTTTTGTATATAAGTTTACCTTTGTCCTCTCGCGGTTTTGATGACCCTGTACAGTATATGGAAGGGCTAAATTACATCGTTAGAAGTTTATGATGGACACTTATTGGAAAGACCGCCTTCACAGATTTAATTGTTTTAATTATCTCTGCAGCTAAAGTAGTTTTAGCCGTAAATGTCTTTATGAATATAACGTATCGTTAATCTTTATCTCAAAAGGTCATCAAAGACCCGCATGGAACAGTATTCAGAGCAGCTTCTTTTACGTGATGCTTTAATTCAAGCTTTCATTTACTCCTCGTCAATAATATTACAAGTGGAAGTAGTACGTGGATATGACCTAAGTCACGACTGTTTAGTACAGCTACGTGTGTAATACATTATAAATGAGAGAGTGCGTTTTTTGTAGCGAAATGATTCCGTGTGGTGGTGGCTGATGACGTGAGAATTTTTTTTAAACAGTACAAGAACATCTGCCCTCTACATATAACTCGACAGCACAATAATTAAACATTGCAGAGCACATACACGTGCGAATGTTCGATATTAAAACTCATGACACGTGTTCCTAGGTGCAAAAGTGCAATGTAATAAATGGCGGGAAATGGGAACAAAGGCGTCATATTTTTGAAACCCAGATTATCGGCTCATTTAAAAGGTCAACTAGTGGTGCATGTGCAGTATATGCTATACTAGGGAGACCCCCAAAGCTATCCCTGCTGTTTTCCTTGGAAATGCGACAGCTGGCATTAGCTATTATTTCCCAAATTTATTTTCAGGGTTTTGAAATTCCGAAACAACCCCTATACTACACAGTTGTCCTTTTCACATGGTTGTGTACGTAGCTCAAATATGCCCGCATTAGCGCATTTTGTTCTCATAGAGTCCAAGCAGGAGTAACAATATTGTACAAGTTAGTAACAATAGTGTACAATTGAAATCTATTTACGGAATTATTTGGGGGAAATGAGGAATACCACATGTTCAACCTTGGCCCCTGAACAGACTCTTCATCAATGATGTGATAAAATGCGCATACCCTAACATAAAACTCCACTAATATAAAGCTATGTAGACTAATGGTTGTTAGCATATTTTGCCTGGTTAACAACATGGAGGACTACGAGGCGGTCAAGGTCGAAGGTACTTGGGTCTGGCCCTGAGTGCCTCAATTAGTGCATCAAATTATCCACACTGCGGCACTCAAAGCGCACTCAATAAATATCAAATTTGCATCTAATAGATAACTAATATGTGGCGTATGTGTGAAGGACCTCTTGCTTGGCAGCAGGACGCTAATGTCAAAAGATCGCAATATGATGACCTTGTCACCAACATCTGTTTTTCACTCATAATATTGCTATAGGGATATACTTGTTTGGATGATTATTGATCAATGGCCCAGTTCACCCTCTTCCAGGCTCCGTTTAAAATGTCATTACGTGTAGTAGCAAAGTCGGGAAAGTACAGCACACAGACTAGTGCATGGATGAGAAGGTAACGAGTTTGAAAAAGCAATAACGTCTAAAATCTATGTAGTAAAAGTGCAAAATGAACTCTTATACTCTTGCTATATGCACGTTATTTCGGTTTAATGTGATATTATGATTATTAATTAATGTACCTCTATATTGGGTTTCAAATTATCACGACCTAATTGAGAGCTGTTAAAATCTCGTCAGACTCTCAAAACGAAGAGATGCTATAGAAGCTGTTGAAACAACTTCGCAAATAACGGTAGCCTAGGCCTACGTAATTCGCGCTACCCTTCAACGAGGGGTCTCAGATCAAAAGCGGCTAAGTCCATTTTTGGGGGTGTAACACAAATACGTCCAGAAATAATGTATTTTAATGTCATTTGGTATTAATTGCACAGTTTCGTATGTAGCTGAGCCGTGGCAACATATGGACGCAAAAGGTTTCAAGATTGTACCAGTGAAAGTTAAGAAATCAGCAGTTTTTGCTCATTTTACGACCCGTTTTTTTGGACTTAGCCGCCTTTGACTGATCTGAGACCCCTCATATTGATTATCCTGATGATTTTTATAGTTAGTGATTTCGTCCTTAATATTTTACCTATTTTGCACAATAAAATCTGTCAACTTGTACTTGAGAGGATTTTGTAACTTTCACACACTATATAGTATAGCGTATAGGTAGAGGTGTCAATATTCTGCATAACTTCTTGAGAAAATATATACTTCCATTGAACTTATGAAGTCCTAAATATTGATTTCACATATTGAACATTGCAGTGATAGCAAGAGCTCTTGGTGATAGTAATTCCATAAGTTCTGAATATAGGCTTACTGTACGCCTCATTCGCGAGGCACTTGCGTAAATCAGTTTCACCCATGGAACATCTACAGTATGACCACCCTTCGTGTCCATAATTTTCCTGAAGCTCGGAAAGTTTTCTCCAAACAAAGCCCTTAGCCAACTTGTAATCCCCACTCTTCAATTCACACGTGAAGGGAATTATCCCACTTGTGTTCCATCCTCCTCCTCCACAGCACAGGCCTCCTTCATGGAATGATGTGCGATTGTTCCAGCAGTTGTCATGGCAGCCCTTCAAGAAAGCAATTTTCTGGTACGCTGGGCACGCACTGCTGGACAACTCCAAGGTTCTGAAATAAGGCCTGGGTCCTTTTTTCTCCGGAATGTATACCATCACGAGATCCAACCTAAGCTATAGACGCCACGCCACGGGTGTCCTCTACGCATTTTCTGACCAATTTATATTCTTTTGGAGTAAACAGTCTGACCTCCCTAGTCCAATATACTGTATGCACCTATATAAACCCTACACGTTCCTGGAAGGACCGTGGGAAACCACAGAAAACCACGGTCAGAGTTGCCGGCCCCGAGATTTGATCCCAGGACCTCCCGATTAGCAGTCGGACACCGTATCCCCTACTCCAAACTGCTTCGGTCTTGTTTCATAAATACGAGGGTGAATCAAACGAAGATGTTTAAAGAGCCATCTATAAGGCCTATTATTAATACCCTACTGTGAGGGCAACTCCTCCAACTGTGTACGGCTTACAGAATTGGGAGTGGTGTCAAAATTTATCCCGCTTTTTCTATATTTGCAAACATCTTTTGTTTTTTTGGAAACGGTGGCTAGCTAGGAACTTCGTAAAGCTCAAAAGAAGGGGAAAACTCAAAAAAAGGCCGATCTGAGGGGGCCTCTGCTCAATTATATCTGTGGGTACAATTTACAGTGGGGTACAAAAGAGATGCCCTTTTGAAACTCTACCGTGTATGGCTTAACACCAGAGGTCGCAATATTTAGGACATGCTTATTTTTCTGAGAAGTTAGGATGTGTGGGATGGACAATAGCTGTGCAAAGATGGAGGTGCTCCTTCACAAAAGGTAGCCTACAACCGGTATGGCACAAGGACATGTTACGCGATCTTGTGTACTGAAAATGACAAAGCCCGTAAAATTTTACTGTAGAAAGCATGAACAATATGGATCTGTCACGTATCATATGTCTGTATAAGACTTATACATATAAATGTTTTTCCACCACTTATACTATAAGTGGTGGAAAAACATTTCAGATGAGAGAGAGAGAGAGAGAGAGAGAGAGAGAGAGAGAGAGAGAGAGAGAGCTCCATTTTGTTTGGTCTGGCGCGGTGCGTCAGTCGTACTGCTTTCAGTGTTTTAGGATTTTTTCTCAACTCGCATGAAACTGGGAGATACTTGGAAGATCCATATTCTGTGTTTGCATTCTTCTATAAATTTAGATGGGTTTTGTCTCTTCGATGTATGATACAAAACAAACAAAAAAAATCTGCTCCTCCTTGGTGCAGATCTGAAAGGTCACCGCTATCTACGCAGTTACTGTCCAGTTCACACTCCACCTATAGTCTAAGAGACTCTACACAAAAAGTGTCAGAAATGATAAGTATATAAGTCCACAAATCTTTCTGCCAAACTGTGTGTCCAAAAGGTATGCCATACATAATTTTATAGTAATGTTGATGGAAAGTCTACAGTACGTGACATGATTTTGTGTATTTTGTTGAGAAATAAATGGGGAGGAAGGGCTGCAGGGCCACATATTGGCTTAGTCGGTCCAGAATTTCCATATTAGTACGTGACGTGATCTTTTATTATTGCGGCACACATATAAGAATCAAAATGTCGGTCGGTACTGATTTATTAATAATGGAGATTTTGAATGTCTCGCGCACAAGTTCAGCTAACGACAGATTACACTATTGATTCGGACACGGGCTTAATAATGCGGTTTTCTTGTACAGAGTGTTTCAAAAATTTTCAAACTTTTAGAGTGAACCCCTGGGCAACAGAGCATCACTTTATACAGATGTGTCATTTTGGTCTCCGCAGCAAGATAATGATTTTAAAACACTCCATATAAAATCTACTGGGAGATATGATGCATTTCTCCAAGCTATTTTGTCTTTTTAATTTAAAATGTAGCTGTTACATACACGTACCATCAAATATTTGAGTTGACAAGGCTGATTAGGCGCAGAGATGTCAAAATTCCATTAGTTTTGTTTTCATTTTAACTGAAATCTCACTGGGTATATCGGGCTGTCTCCGAGGCGATGGAATTGTCGTATAAACTGAACACATGACATATAGGAATTGCTCTAATGCACCATGTGATTGACTAATTAGGTCGGTAATAACTGTAGAGTCCAGATTTTTAGGCAAATGCCTATTTAATTCCTTGACAGTTGGGATCGTTTTGTGACGAGATCTAATCCGTTTCGTAAGTGCAGGACATGGAAAATGTAGGTTTTATATTAGTACCTAAAATTGTCTATTTCGTGGTTTTGGGAACTATTTTGCTTATTCTGCCTTTTTGCGACTTTTCGTGCCTATGTGGGATAGTTTTTGAACTTTTTAAAGGAATTTCGGGACTTTGTGGGCCTATTCCGGACCTATTCCTTCAGAGGAATGTTCAGTGGGGGTTTTTTCCGGAGTATTTTATGTGCTCCTGAAAGGACCAAAATCGTTCAGAAGTAATGCGAATCATGTTACCGTGACGCGTATGCCAAATATTTTTCTAAATTTTCCTCTGATTGAAACATCAGAGGAAAATTTAGAAAAATATTTCGCAACATATCGTGCAAGCGGAAAAATGGTTATAAGCGGTAGAGTCCAGAGCAAGTGATACTTGCTTGCACTTTATATCTTTCCCCCAAGGTTTGTGATTTCCTGTCAGTTTATCGTTGTTATTCGGTTTTTGCTCTGGTTTGTGACCTTATATTATACTTTAGGCCTATAAAATTATTCAAGTTTTTTATTTTCTGTAACGTTATCCTCCATACGCCCGCAAAAGTAAAATTCTTGAGCCTATTCGACGTTTTTCGTGCCTATTCCGGGTTTTTTTCGTGTGTAAAAATCCGGACTCTATAGTAATGACGCAGGTGAAACCAACTGTCATCTCTATAGTATAGAGTATAATGGGGTACAGGATTTGATCATAGAAGCTTGTCTGATTCGTTACGCAACTACCTTTATACCTAGTGGCCTAGTGGGTGTTATTATGCTTTATAAGCTGAAAATATATCATGTAGGATGATGAAATACAGTACAAGCGGATTATTGTCTACAAAAGCGGCACGTGTGGCGTGACATTTAAGCTTGACACTGACGACAAACCCGTGCGTTTATTTTGGAACGAAAGTATTCATATTACGAAAAGGTAATCCTGAGAGAAACCTATGGGGTTTCACTTTCCCGTTTCCAGGAGGCTTCAAACTACGCTATAGAAAATAACTTATTTCCATAACTCAAAATAAGCCGTTCTATTCCATCAGGCACAAAGTAAATGTATTTTATTTATTTATTTATTTGTGTTATTGTTGTTATTGTTGTTGTTATCATCATCAGCATCATCAGCATCATCATGTTGTTGTTGTAGGCCTACTCTCATGATATCCTGGAAGCGACAAAGCACCAGTCTCCCCAATTCCTACGAAATCTGACAATCACCCAATTCCTAGAAAGGCAGAAAATAATAAGGGTGTGACATCGTTACCTGTCGCTGTTTCTTGGACTTGAACGTGTTTGAAGAATTGAATCCGCATCGTCTCACAGTTCTGGGAGGCTGCAATTAGTTGGACACAACCCATCGTTCCGACCTTCGCCCTTTGGCTCGTCACTCTCGAGAGCGTCGAAAAAAACACGATGCAAAAAGAAGTCTGCAAAGATTGGATAATACATCCTAAGGGAAAGGTTTGCCAAAGTTTGTCCTATTCCGCATTTCTACACGGGGCTTAGCTTCACTTCCAAAGTGACGTAACTCGTGCACACCGCCTCTCTCGTGCGGTGCGTCTCAGCCAGTGTGCAAATGAGTTTTCCATACACGCAGATTGAATCTGGGGGCTTCAAGCAATTTCCTGAAGGAGACATTATGCTGTCCGTATTCCAAAATATATGGAGTCGCTCCAGGGTAAGAAAAAAAACCGGAGTTTCTCCTTTGATCCTTGCTGGTACTTTGGGAAGCGATAAACCCTTCCCAACGATCAACAATAGCTTTCTTTAGCTTCGGATATTAATAGAGCGGCATATGGCGGCAACGTGCGCGCATGTACTTTTTTAAACTCCCCACTAAAGCCACTGTATACAGTCATCGTATTTGCGGCATGTAATCTTGGGAGACCCTCCTTATCACAAAACAGAAGTTACACCCTCCCAAAAGACGTCATAGAAAGAGTGGACGACGCTTCTAACGCACCTGTTGTGCAGTTAGGAAGGTTGAACCGCAAAAAAAAATTATTAGAGATAGCACAATCTGTGCCACTTGAACTGGCCCAATTGCTAATCAAGTACGTCGACTTTATTAAAGTTGTCAGGTTCAGGTGACAGGCGACTCGATGAAAATACGAGTAGGCCCTATATCTAATAATTTTTCGGGACCTAGTTTGAAAGGAGGTCAAAAGCATATAGGGGGGATAAATAGTGATGGATTGTAGGAGCGGGACCCAGGCCAAAGTGACATCCAAAAAGATGGGCACAAAGCTTCCGCTACTGACTGGCTAGAGGGGGTGTTATGGTGGGGGGAGCTTCAAAGACTCTTCCTCCATTTCGAAAGTTGCGGTTAACACGTCTGGTTCACCTGCCACGAGTATGGGTGTGTGTGTGTGTGTGTGAGAGAGAGGGAGTATAGGGTTGGGTCATTTTTAGCGGGAGTTATTTCCAACTTCCTGGATGTTACAACATGCCACATGCACCGACGTGAGTGTGGGCAAATTTCAACCATTCCTAATCAAGATGCACTCTGTGGAAGTCGGATGTTTATACGAGTTGTCTCTTTCTCCCAAACTATTGTAGTTTGGGCGGCATGTAAACCTGTCTGTCGCCAACTGCTCCATTTGTGCTCTCCTTTGCCCACTTTTTTTTGTACCGACTGAAACTTCTGAGCGGACTCTCTTGTTGAAAAGGTCACTTCACTCAGGAAACGGTCCAGCAGGCGTCGAATTTGTTGATTTCTACAAAGTAAGGTCTGCCTGTCATGTCCTGACGAGCACTATACTTCTTCCAGCAGTAGAAAAGCTCTCGACCCAAGACAACAACCACTCCACTTATTCTCTACCTAATGCACATGTTTTCTGAGTACCAAAAAAGGAACGGATTCCCCAATTGCTATGTCCATTTTTCAAAATTTGGTACAAGTCGTAGAACCCTACTGAAAAAAAAACGTGTGTTAAAATATTAGGCACAAGCATGGCGAAAGATAGGCTTACCGCCAACAAAAATCGTTCGCATCCGGCAGTGGTAAGCCGGATAGACGGAAACAGATACCCCACGCTTGACGAGCAGTCGAGATACGGTACCCAAAATCTGAATTCAACAACAAGTCACTGTCTCCGGAAGTTATATTTTTTTTGGAAGGTCCACAGGCTTTTACCTATTCATTCCGTATTTTGGCCAGATCCTGGGTGCGACAAGTAGGCCTACAATATTGTCAGCTGAAACAAATGCTGTTGCAATGATTTGTTTCCCAAGCTTCAAATCCTGAACACTATATTGTAAACGGATTTCCTCAGCGCAAATTCGGTACCTATTGTTGCACAGGATAACAAGCATGAAACGAAAATTGAATAGGAGTGTATGAACCGAGCGGCGATGACTTAATGAGGTTAAACTTGGCTCTTGGAGTGATCGATCAATTGCAGTATTGATCGGCAGCCATAATTCAACGAGAGGAAGAGGAAAGTTTGCCCATGAGACTGCAAGAATAGGCCGATACAACATTTTATTTATATTTCCCCAGTTCCTTCTCTCTACTGCTTTTTAGGACACTTGTCGGCAACATGTCCACGCTATGCAGGTACACAGTTATGGCCACAAGATAAACAGGCCGGGGCAGATCCAATACACACCTGACATGTAAATGATTGCCAGCTAATTCCAAGTTGAAACGTGAAGCGAGCGATTAACATGGTGCAATATTTGCTCCCGAATGGAGGCAGAGGCTGCAATCAAAGGCCGGCGCAGACCATTGGGCATATAAAATAGGAAGCTCGAGGGCAACTGACAAGTTTACAGGTGAATCGATGCCATATTCATCCGGATGGTCATCATGGGCGTCAGATATTCCACCGGGGGGAAATATATAACAAAGGAGGCGAGAATGGGATGTAGTGGAAATGAGCCTGGCCGCCTTTTTTTCCATAACCATACCGAGTCCGGGAAGAGCCTCGACAATTTAATTAGGAGCATTATCAGAGCCACGTTGGAAGGGTGCTGCTTATGAAGCTCTTCAGCAAACTGAATGTGGGGCCAAGTGTGATGGCTAGGTTTTGCACATGAGTGAGGCGGTATTAAAGAGGTGGTGATGTGGATTGCGCAGAAGACGACGGTGGAAAACCGCTGATGGGACGAAATGAGACACGCGCAGGTATAGTAGTGCACGTACAGTACGATGGAGTGAGTGAGTGGGAGGTGGGGAGACTGGGGTGCATGCGGGCTGCCAGCCAGACACTCCGACAGTCGGCCACAAGACTTGGCCAAGAAAGGAAGTGCTTCATCTCGTCTCTGGTAAGCATTGCTCTTCCTACCGCTCCATATAGTTGATCCATTGGCAGCACCTGTGTCAGAGTTACGGCGACCCGACCATAAAGGCCCCGCGCCAATGTATCTCATCATCCACAATTATTCAAAAGCTAATCAAGAACAAGAATTTACATTTACTTGGCTTTACATTGGCAGCACCCAAGTCTCTAGGAAGGTTAGGCTCAGCAATGTGCACAGTTCGATGTCACGTAAGTAGTGCCGGCCTGTGCCTTTGCTGGGGTCGTGAGATGGGTTTAAAAGAAAAGAGAGTGGGTTCTATCGTCGTGTTTGGGTGCGAGAGTTGCATGCAAGAAAATTCGTGATAAAATAGAATTTTCTCTCTTATCGTGGGCGCTGTTCTGAAGAAGACGTGCACCTTATTTATAATACGGGGTGTGGCTTCCTTTCCTCTCTCCAACTTTTTGGCAGGGACTCTTGCCCAGAAATAGGCCACTTGCACACCCCGAAAGACCTCTTCCAACTCACAAGCCAAAGGATCCGCGATATATATTTTTTCCATTAGTGATGCATGACCAACGTGACCCCCGGAGAGAGATTTTGAACATGTGGTAACTATCGGCAGGTGAACAACGCCGGATGCAGCGCAACAAGAATAGAAGCGTGGAGTGAAGCGGACGTACGCCGAGACGAAGAACAGATTCTAGGTGCGTGTTGAGTAGGCGATGACAATGGTGGAGCGCGAAGAGCAGTTGAGGAGCTTGGGCTCCCAAAAGGGTCGCTCTGCCTCCATCTGTGTGGGTGCTTGTTCCAGCATGGAATCAGTCATGGCACCAGGGCAGCAGCAGCAGCAACCCATGCATTCATCTGCTCGCATGGGTTCCAGAGGAACTATGGAAGAAGGGTCAGCCAGCTCTACACCAAGGTTCGTACCACTCAAGTCCATACATATAGCAATGCTTCCAAATGTTGCGGCAAACATTTAACTTTTATTAAATGCGGAGAGTGTTGAAATGCTTTAATTAGGTGCTGAGGTGAGTCGGAAGAATTGCTGATTTTGAATAGCCAAATAAGCTACAACGGCTAATCTTACAGGAGCCGCCGTCGTGTCGGGGCAGCCAGATCACAGAGTGCTCGAGTAGTCGGGTCCCGACCGAGAGTGAACAAGCGTAGAAGCGAAAGACAGCAATCACCACATCTAGATTTGGCTGGTAGCGAGCCGTATATTGGCGAGGCGGAAGAGTCGTACAATCCGTTCCTGCGCAAGGTGCCCAGCACTGGCCGTCTCCTGGGCGAAAATCAGAGTCCTGAAGACAGCCCCGTGGCGGCCCGAAGACCATCCAGCATGGCCCTAACCAGAGAGAAACCTCCCGTTATTCCGGTGATCGCCACACCCGAGAGCTCACCAGCCCCGTCCCGCAGACCATCTTCAGCTCTGCCCACATCCCCCTGCCGCCTGCCTCCGACAGGCCTCCATGACCACAAACGGGCCAACTCTTTCAAGAACAACTCACGCAAGCCCAGCTACCTAGATGTCCCCGACGGAGGAAACCATCACAACGGGCATCCCGAAGATGAGGCATATCTGCTGCGCTCATTCAGTTTCACCTCCAAAGGTGGTAAGTTCTGGCACGCATCATGCATGAAAGTAGCAGAAGTCACTCAGAGTGGCCTGGTAGTCGATAGGGTTTCAATCGGACCATCCTCTATCTGGTTAGAGTTGTTCGATTGAATGCCAGTACCAGCTGACCGGTTCACGACTGCATGGATCGAACCGACGGTCAAATGGCTGGAACACATTTGAAGTTGAGGGGACTCCCTGGGGGCCAGAATCCTTAAGTGTTTTCCAGCCGGCATGCATTGCTGGTACATATGCTCCGGAAACTTGTAACTGCCAGTGCACCTGCACAAACAGCCTCATAATGTTCTTACGAGCCTTTCCCACCAGCCTTGACTGCCAGAGAAAGTCAAAGACTAAACACTGGTGTAAAAGGCAAGCGAAACACTGAGAATGCGAAATTTTGCTTTTGGCAGAGTAGTGTCAGGGTTGAAAGGACGGTATAGTCTATAGGGTAGCCATTCGTGCAGCTTGGCTAGAACAGGAACGGTAAGGCCTGTAAGAGTCGTAAAAGCTAATTGCCGGCCGAGTAAGAATCAGGAAGGCGGGTTTTTAGAGTGCAGCCTTTTACCAGCATGTGCTTCTCGATCACGCAACACCTCTATCCATAGGCCTACGGTCTCACTCCTCTGGAACGAAAATTGCTCCACGTCATTTCGCAGCCGTAAGCAAAGTGGGAGGAACATTTTCATTCTTTCTCCAGATCACTATTATTAGACGTGAGCCTTCAAGTCACTATTCTATATGAGTAGCAACGCTGTACAGGAAGGATTAGTATACCTCCGGTTCTATACTGCACTTGAGCTGGTACGGAAGGGGTCATGCAACTTTACTACGCGGTTTTATTGCGTGATGACACGAATCTTGCACACCGGGGCTATTTTAGTTCATTGCATCATTTGCCACCTTGCATAGAGGCGCCACATCAGTAAAACTAGGGGTGGGTGGTGTACAAAAAAGAAATCTCACGATCGAAGTTTTCTGCGACCAATTCCATCCGCGGTTTCATTAGTTGACTGTGAAAAGTAGAACATCTTGGATACTTGCCCAGGGCTAAGCTTCCTCGAGAGCCATCTTTTTTTTCTTGTATAAAATGTCAGAGGGGCCTCTCTGGCGCCAGATACACACGCCTGTGGGCCGGCCCCGTGTTGCCGCACCATTATACAGCAGCCCAAGCAAAAATGGCTTTAAAAATACCTCCTCCCGTCTCGTCTCCCACTTGTCCCCAACATTACACAATACGTTAAAAATGCGCAACCGAATGAACTTGATGGCCATCCCGACTGGAAATGATGGCCGTGCAACTCATCGCTTAGTGTAACAGATTATGAAACGGGCGGGTCATTTTCCAGCACGCAAAATGATTCCAGAGCTTCTTCAAGTGCGATTAGGAATGCAAATGGGACCCCTCCGGGTTGTGATTAACTACGAGCAATTAGGTAGTGTGCATCGTTCCGTATCCGGGCTCCAATTTACGGAAATGCCTCAACGTTTAGAAAGGCTCTTTCGTATAGCAAAGAATCCGGCTCAGGTGGGGTCCCCCTCATCCAAAATCCTTTTCAGGAGTTACTTTCACGCCCCAAAGACATCGAGGGTTTGGTAGTGGTGAACAAGTCGAATTTCCTGAAGGTTAAACTACCGACGTAGAATTTTCATTTCTTTGCGCAATGTCTGGCGAAACGCCATTCATTCTGCCATATATAGGCAGCATCATGGAACCGAGAGGAAAGAAAGGCTTCTTTCATATCGACAGTGCACTTTTGGGTTCTCACCATTTGCTCGAAACACCCGGTATCGGCATCTTTCATCCCGACCAGACACAGAAAGCATCTTCCCTTTGTGTTTCACGCACAGAAACTAACTAGGTGGCCATCTTAGTTCTTTGAAATTGCGAAATGGGGGAGGCCTGCATTGCAGAGGAAACTCTTATTTGGGCCTGCCTTTTTGCTACTTTTTGACTTGTTTTTTGGCTTCTGGTCGTTGTGGGCAACTGCAGATGTCTAGACGAAATCCAAAAGCAGGCGGGGGATAGGGAAATATTTATAATGGGTGGGCCAGAAGCAGGCCAGCAGGCACATTCTGGTCTTCTTGGCCGCCATTTCCAGCTGGACTTGAGCCATTTTTAACCCGCTAGATTGCGCCATCTTTTTCTCGCCAAACCACCGACCCACAAAGGAAAAAGTCTCGAATGTCGGCTTTCCGCAGGCATGTCTTGTTGAAGCTGCCACATTATTACAGTGACAATGGCTGGCCTAACTTGGCACCTACTCATCCATCACAAGCAGTGTCACTTTTCGTTTTCCACTACACTTTTCAATCGAGAGTTAAGCTGTTATGTAAGGTACTGCTTTCGGTTACGATAACAGTTGTCTGAAAAATGATAACTCCATACAGATAGCGCGAAATCTGTCCATAGAAAAATCGATATATTCCGCGAAAATTTTGCGTAATAGGCCACTTTCTGCTATGTCGGACAATAGTAAACTACGAAAATAATCAATGAAGCATTAACGTACCTTCGAATTGATGCCCTCCGAGTCTGTGAGGCAGATTTTGCTATATACGACAAAAATACTAGGCCGGGAAATCGTACCTCGCTGCAATTTCCGCAGTGCACATAGCAGGTTTCACTCTATTAAAAATACCATCCAAAAAACTGACAGGGGAAAAATACGAGACCATTAAGATGTACTGACACGACGGTCATGCCTCCTCCACGAATGAGTTATTAGCCCCATGCTGCACACTTGTAACGGGGCGTCCTGAAATTATTATGAAGTTTTCACACTATGGCAAGCGTTATGTTGAAAACGTTAAAAAGAATTTTGCCCGGTGTTTGAAAGACATAATATTGTTTACTATTTCGTTCCAAACAAATGACCTCGACTTGTGTAACATGACCCTTTTGCATATAGAGCAATACAAGATGGTTCACTATCCAAGTTACCAGTTCAACTGAAGGGATAAGTGCTGAATATGTTGCAAATTCTTGACTCCAGCAACCAGTTTAGAGAAGCAACAATCAGGGGAAACATTCACTCGGAAACACTGGGTGGAATTTTCGTCCCACTGCTAGTTACTGCTAACTTAGCAGTACCAGTGTTGGCAATGGTACTGCTAAGTTAGCAATAACTAGCAGAGAGACGAAAATTCCACCCACTGTCATCAGTACCATACTTTGCACCATTCCTCTTCTTGAACTTGGCACTCTGGCAATACCTGTATACGCTACAACCTTAATTCTCGGGAAGGACTTTCATAATCGGAGACCGAACGTAGCAGGGGTAGGCCACGCTGCACCAACCTACCCCATGACCTAACCTTCCTTCCAAGCGGTTACACGCCTATCCTTCAGCAGATACATGCCTAGGAAAGTAGGTAAAAGTTCGGGGTCTCCGGTGATGAAAGCGTAGCCGATTCTCGAACCTATGTCATGCATTCATTGTTTTAAATTATATTATTTTTTATATCTGATGACGGTAAAAATTGGGCACTTTTGTGCTCTATATCCTAACAGATTCGGTCATTTGAAAAAAAGCCCTTGAAAAACAACAATATTAAATATACTTAACACGTAAACAAGCTCAAAACACTCATATCAACCCCTTGGTAAGAAATAAACAACGTATTTTGCCAAAGAAATATAAACTGGCATATCCAGCATGCGGAATAACGTTTCCATTTCCATGACATTTGGCATTCGAAACAAGCCGTAGGGCTTCTCGCAAAAAAGAGCCATTTTCTGTCATTAAATCAAATTCAGCAGTGGCAGTTCATACCGCAAGTATAGTTTCATCTCTGCTATAAATTATGTGCGTTATATTTTTTTGCCCGGAAACCGCAGAATAAGCTCCGGATGAATAGAGATTGCAACCTCCGGGAATTGAAGCGACCGATGGTCATTTTCTGCCCTGGACCCCGCAAAACATCACAAATTAACGTGGCTTTCAATTTGCGAAACATGTTCCCCCGCAAGGTTTAAAAGCGAGAGAGAGAGAGAGAGGGAGAGAGAGAGAGAGAGAGAGAGAGAGAGAGAGAGAGAGAGAGAGAGAGAGAGAACACACACACACCCTGTTGTATACTATAGTAGACCTCACTTTTGTCAAGCCAGAGTGTGTCAATCGGTCATGAAAAATGGGGCGCGTAGTAATTGGAGCAATCGGCGTACCCGAAAAGCCAGAGAAGCTGCTAGCAAGAAATAGCTCCTATTAACCCGGGCCATTAGCACAAAACCCCATTTCTTGCCCCGTGTTCTTGTTATTTGCGATGCAGGAACGGGTCCAATTGGGACATCACTTTCGCGGGCAGGTACACTATTCGACACCCTCTTCAAAACCTCAGAATAGGTGCTTTTTACACACTGAGATGAAAATACTATTAAAATATCCACTTTTTAAAATACACGCGGAATATTTTGTTCAGAATATTCTCAGGACGAATCGTCACAAAATAAGTGCCAAACACATATTTTACCCATGTTTACTATCCACATGTAGGGTGTGTGCCAGTTTAAATGCTTGTTTCCGTTAGTGACTTTTTAGCACTAAACTGCTATTATTAAGACGTTACTTTCATAGGAAATATCAGCTGCTATTATTAGGTGCATAAACTGACACTATTTCATGAAGCTATGGAGGAGGTTACCTGCTCAACAGCTGACCTCATATGCCAATGGGTCACTCGCAATCTATTGCAGTTCAAGGCCTGAGTGCATTGATTTCACTAAAACTAGCATTATTAGAAAGCTAGCTTTCATTAGCCATTTAGAGCGGAAAAAATATCCAACTGAAACAGGCCTTTCAATTTCACACACTGTAAAAGTTATATAATCTGCTCTTAGTTGTTACTAATCATTTTAGTAATGGTCATAAAAGAACCCTTTTCAAATTTATTCTGGCGCTGTTGATTTTCGAGAGACCACAGTTTCTTCATGGCATGAGGTCTAATTCGAACTGATCTATTCCAGCAGGGCTTAACTCAATTTGTGCGAAATTGCGGGATGGGCCATTATGGTTCGCAACGGCTCATTTATCACTGCACACTTTCAGTCAATGAATGAGGACTGACGTGTAGGTATTTTTAAGCGGGAATTCTGGACACTGATCTCGGCCGCAGAGAGAGAATGCTCGGTTGAAAATGCTTGTGTGTATGTGTGTGATGGAATGCAGTAATATTTGGTTCCCCCCCTATTTATAGCACTGTTGCAAACTTCAGTTTAGACGTATGTGTACAGTACGATTCACATAAAACACACACGTAGGGCAAATCAAATATTTTTGTTTGATATACGTAACTGGGAGCTTGACAGGAGCGTATATGTAACAAGATATGCATCAACGAAGGATTTGTTAAAAGACTGATTACCGTCGTAGGTGAGTGACAGGTTAATTTTAAATAGTGATTAGTTATGCTAAAATTAATGTGATGGATTTTAAAGGTGTCGTGTTGGCGTGCTACTTCATCGCCGATCAGAAATTGTCCATGCAATGACGTGTAATTTTACACTCGCTTTCCCAGATTCGTTGGATACAAGCCATACAGCGTAAAAATTCCCCTACCTAATTAATTAGCCCATATTTGCGGGGTAGCAGCACTGACGTTTTGATTACCCACAATTTCATTGTCAACGTACGGATTACTTCATGCCATGGTCCATCATTCTGAACAGCTGAAACCGGCTGAAACGAACCGAAAAAAAATAAAAAATGTTCCAATCAGTTCTTGGTCCAAAATTGCCCCACGTGCAAGTCGTCCCCACAACTTCCAAATTGGCTTCTCCAAGGGATATTCTCGTCCATGCATTGCTCTGGCAGTTGTCACTAGTTTGCAACCCCACCAACTCTCTCCATTCATTGACACTAGTCCTTTGGAGCGCTAGGCTATTCAAAACTCTCCAGACCCGCAGCCTATACGCATACCTGTTCCTTCTATACACATTCCAAACCAGCTCATTTGTATTCTCCGAGTGAGTTCGGATAAAGGAGAATCACTTCGTTGTTAACGTGGCAAGCTCCAAAATGAGCTNCCCCCCCCCCCAGAAAAAAATGGCAATGGGAAGAGGGTGCTATATGAAATAATAATGTTGGAAACCTCCATTTCACACTTCTCATTCGACGAGACAGGATTTTCACGTGTATATGCTGGGTTTAAATATGTCGACGCACCGCCTACGTGGGAAATTCGGCTCTCGCAGCACGGATTTTGCAAGCAGCTGCGATATTCGCGCCAAATGTTGTATCGAGCTTGCTATGAAGTCATAGCGCTTCTCGCCTGATAATCACAAAGCAGGCTGCGATCCATATGCAGCATAGTGGTTGACTGACGTATTGACGATTATGGGACGGACCTAACTGGCTGGACAGGTCACAATCTGGCGTGATTTCACACGTCACGACAAGATACGTCATGCCCTTAGAGTTGTTTTTAGTCTTGGGCTAGCCAGCTATTTTTGGCAATTCTACCAATAACGTTTGTATTTGTGGTGTAGGCCTACCTCGAGAGGTATGGCTACAGGGTGTTCCGGCAAGGACGAGCCAAAAGTAGCACTGGCTCTATGTTGACACTCAGCGGCAATCCTGGCAAACAGCAACACAGTATTTACCTGTAAAGGAGGCAGCCTTGACATTCATGTAATGGTAAATATTTTCCACTGTCGGAATGTCCTGTTGTAACTGGGTCAATATTAGCTAAAGGGTATGGTAATGAAAGTTATTTTCCAACCACAATATCCTGCATTCTGCGGTAATTCCGCGAAATTTCTTTTACATTAGTGTAAGGTGTAACACTGTACCTAAAACACAATTATATTACTAAGTTATTTACGTTTTATTTATTTTGTTTACCCAGTGATAAAGCAGTGCTCTCTTGGGGGTAGGGGGGGGGAGATTATATTTTACTATTTACTACACAGGGACAACATATTATACCTTTACAGAATATTGACCCAATTACGCGGTAACTATTGGGTGCCTTCAGGCATATACCACGTCCCAGGCAGGTGATTGTGAGAGACCGGGCCTTGAAGTTTGTTTACAATGGAAAATCCTATGCTATGGGTTGGATCATTGGTCGCCAGGGAGCAATCTTCCTCCGATCCAGCCCAGATCTATTTTTTAGAGGGAAGTTTGGACCTTAGTCTGTACCTTATGGAACAGCTGTAGTGGGGCTTGGTTTCCTTGTACTGTAAATTATCCATCTCACTGGAGCTCCATCGTCAAATTGCAGAAGTACCGTATACCGTAGAAGCTAGAAGGCCTATGCAGATTAAAGAAAGTTTATATGGATCGCAGTTGCTGAACTTTAAAACTAACACTGGTTTTTAACCCAGTAGTGCAGAAATTCATACAATTTAATTTTAATTTTAATTTGGGAAACTTGCTAGGCAAAAGCTTTAATCATAACATGATGAAGGTAAACAGCGTTTTGAGAGGATAATCCCCACAAATGCTGTTGCTATGGAAGGAATTGAAGGCAATATGGAGTAATTATGAGATAATTGAGAACAGGCGTAGACTGGGTCTTCATTGCTGTTGCATAATGAAGCAGCTTTCTCCTCATATTAAGCAGAGAAGCATACTCTTATATACTGATACTGTACAACGCCATCTAAGTTATATCATTCGATCCTATACTTATTTCCAAAAGATCGGAGGAACACCAAATCGATGTTTTTTGCTGTCAAACCCCTTCAACTATAGTGCCTTTGGTCCACTCCATTTCTTTCCACAATGTATAGTGGTAATCATCGTTGCGCAGGGGACAAAATTTATTTTTTCCTACGTAGGCAACACTGCAATTCATGAGCAGGTATGCGACAAACTACATACAATCCGTTAAACCAAAGAACGATCTGACGCCACTTTCAGTCCGCCTCCACCCGGCTCTTCCCTTCAATCACGTCCCCGAATCGCTCTGCAAACACACTACTGCGCATCCTCAGAAAACACGGCTGTTGTGACGTCAGATCGTTCTTTGGTGTAAAGGACTGTATGCTATGTACATTCTTCTAGTCTAGAGCTACCACGCATATTTTTGCAATCCGAAATAGACCCTTATCTTGAACGTCCATGCCTCTGCAACGTACAAAACGTCAGCAGCGGTGCCGAATAATTTGACTGCCAGACCGTCACCCCCAACACGCCGTCATCCACTCTTAACTCTTGCAGGAAATTACACCTCGAAATATTATCGCCCTTTGCGAACGTTTCCAGTTGCGCCCAAGAATGCGCTTTTATCTGTACAAGGTTTGGATGCAAAACGGAACGAAAATCGAAAGATTTGGAAGTGCTGGCGACGAAGCTTCTCAACCCTTCCATACTATACTTGTACCAGACACACACACACATACTTGCAATCTTCAAGTGCTTGAAGCAAGATCGGAGTCGAAATTCATTAGCGCTTATCTGAGATGCTCGTATAGAAGCTCGCAATTTGACAGAGTATGGCGGGCAAAGTGTTGGCTATCTGCACTGCACTACAGAGTGTAGGCACAACACTTTTTCAACATCTACTTGAAGAGTTGTTACAGCTTGCACCTCTTTGGACTAGCATATGAGATGGGGAAGATGAAAAAGAAAAAAAAAATCAAAAGAGATTTAGATCAGGAAATGGCTGGGCGCATACGATAATGAAACTTCGCTATGTTATCCACGGGGGGTACTGTAAATTACTAAGAACGTTCGTTTCACACGATGAGAATCTATAATTGGATAGAAGGAACTGGGCATGTGTAATGCAAGTGACTATTTTAGTGTTTCGTATCTAAACTATACTGTATCCTGACAGTATTTACATATCCGCCTGAAAGTTTTACTAGCTGTAACTGGCTGCTTGACATTAAGTACCGGTATGTTTTTTGTATTCATATCGGAAAAGAAGTGTCAGCTGTGAGAATAAAAAACCCGTATAATATTCACCCATTCCTTTTTCAAAACGAACCATCTTTGGCAGTAATCCAATATATTCGCTAATAAATTTATGGGCATAATAATCTTAATATGACTCCAGTGACTTTATTTCCCAACTTCTTCTGGATGTGATTTTTTTTCCCCATAATATAGTCTACATAAAGCACTGCTCGAAACTTTTGAGGTAAGGTTCAGGCATTCCCTTCGGAATACATTCCTTCTCTATAAAGCAATGAGGTAAAACTCTATACGCATTCATACAGTATTTTTCTATTGTATAATATTAAAGGCATATGATTAGAAATAGCCTACTATCTTGTGTATGATCGAGCCAGGCTCAAACATAGAATCGACCCGTTGCAATCACCTGATTGGTTTGTCCAGAACGGGTTAGCCACTTGAAGACCTACTGGAATTTCTTGATTTCCGTGTTTGTCGTGTGCAAGACCAATCTTTTTCTGACGAACTTACGACCGATTTGCTTGGGGCCGACCCCAAAACTTTGAGGGAGGGGGATAGAAAGTTACGTTATTAAGGTGTTGTCCGGTGTAGAAAAAGAACGTAAAAGCATGCGAAGGAAGAATTAGCCGAATATCACGAACCCCCCTTTTTTTGCGTGTGTTTGAGCTGGTCAAAGAGTGATGTTCTTGCAAAGAGAAGGCGGATCAAAAGAGCATGCACTGTGCATTGGTCCATGCATAAATCCACACAAAAAAAAATCCTCTTTATGTATACCACCGCATAAAACAATTATCCCTAGTCTATAGGTCACTCCAAAATGGATAACTGACGGGACAACACTTTTGTGGTGCACTGTATGCCCATCTGAGCCAAGCAAAATCAGCTTATTATTTTTTTCAACCGTGTGTGCAGTTCATAATTCCTTCTGTCATCATTTGCCTCCTGGGATTAATTTTGAAATTTCAGCTCCTTTATCGCTGCCTGGCAGATTTGGTACCCCGGTACGAACTGGCTGGAAATCTGCCCAACTATTCACATAATCATGTGAGATGTCTTGAGCGCCCCCCGGTCGATATACACAAAATTCCACAGCTTTTTACGCGCTCTTTGGCAGACTCCTTTTTCTTTACTCCTAAACCGAATTCCAGCTGGAAAGTCGAGATACATTTTCCTTTGAGGACAAGGTGCGCACACTTTTTTTTTGGGACCCTCCTAAAGTCTTTTTCCTTGACGTTGTAGCTCGCAATTGAATTCAGATCGGCTAGAAGATTGCCGCCCTGTTGCTGTGAAATGAACTGAACTTTACAAAAAAAAAAGTGGGAGTAAGCGTGTAAGATGACCTGTGACCTTTGAAGGGGGTCAATGGCAGAAAGAAAATAGGAAGGGAGTTCCTTTCACACTGATTGAAAGTCTGCTGAGAGGCGGAGTGGGCACTGGTCGATAAAAGCTGGATTTATATAGCCACTTGCACTTTGGCCGCCATTAGAAAGTCAGATGGCGAATTTGTGCCACTGCCACACCTGGTCAACGACCTTTATCTTCCAAAACATGCACAAAAGTTTGACAAATCGACAAAATGTCTACAGGTTCAAATCAAGGACAAGCTTGCATATTTCCGAACCTCCAACGACAAGGCGGAAACAGAAGTTGGCCAATTTTTTTACATCTGTTGTATAGACAGACCCTTTCTACCTCCCCCTATACACCATACCCCCAGAGTAGGTCTCCCCACAACCCTTCCCTCCCCTCCACAGGCCACGGTTAGCTCACGGGAGAGGATCGATGTCTTTCAGAGCACGTTCCACAAGCTCCCTCCATGCTTTCCTAGCTCCCCAACTGTCGTGACTTTCCTATAGTTTCGCTCCACTAGACTTGCCTACTGTCCCACATGCATTTCCTCAAACCATGACCTGTCTTGTATACTAGTTTGTCATGCCCAACCGAGTCAGAGGTGCCCAACGGAGTACTGCTCCACAAGTGTTGCCAGGTGAGGTAGTACCGCGCCATCTAAGCTGAGCAAGGAAATGTTTCGACAAGTTTTCATTCGTGCACATTGCGCGAGCACCTGGCAACTCTTGCCAATGCCAAGAGGCAGACAAGTGCCCATCTAACACGATTTGTCAGTGTGAAAGGGAGTAAAACGTTGGCAGGAAATTGGCTTTAGCATCCCGAAGCAAAAGCGGGGATGAATCGTCGTCCCGAGGCGACGCTTCCTAATAGGCTTCAAATAGAGCAGTTGAAATGGTGCAGGTCCCGTGACAACGAGGTGGCAAACTCAGTTTGGCATGTGATTGCAATGATAAGGGTGACATCATTACCCGCACCGCTTCTCTCGTCTTCGAACAGGCAGCTTGGCAATGAAATTAAACCTGCCCATCGTCTTCTCTGGCTCAAGTCCCCTATTGTGCCATGTCATCATTCGCCCTCCAGACACTTCGCTATGGTACACTGTAAGGGATCAGTCTACCCTTCAGGCCAGTACAGATTGCTTTTTTTTGTTGATATTACACTATACAAGTTGACACACCATCGAGTCAAGATTGTGCAGTAACGTGTTGCAAGATGGCATCAGGACACCTTTCGTTCGACAGAGAGCTAAATATAATAATAAGTTTCCGGGGGGGAAATCTCTAGCCTGAGAGCAAGGTTAGGTATTTCTTTTGTCTCGACTCTGAGATCCTTTTTTTGGAAGGATCCGAGGTGGAGATAAAAATTATGTAAATGTAAGTAGTGCGGACAGGTACTTATTCCTTTAAGACCCGGAAACCGTTGCCGCGGGATTAATTATTCCTTCATCAAAAGCAGACGCTCTCGCTCATCATAGAAGTGCACCAGAAGAAAGCGAAGCTTCCGTAGTTTCTCTCAGAGTAGGCTATATAGGCTTCAAAAGAAAATGTGCTCGACCGAAAGAAGTTCTTCCATGCATGCTGCTAGGGGTGGGTGGGTGGGCGGGGGTTGGTGAGTTGTGTCTTTTTCAATCTGGCCTCGTCCTTACGAGCACAAGGGCTCCAATGTTACTCCAGCTGCTGGGGTGGCCAAGGCAAGCCTTAGAGATGTTACATAATTCAGAGAGGGTATGCCAACTAGATGCGCTGCCTGTGATTTTATTTCCAAGAACGGTTTAAAATTAATTTATCACTAAACAGATGATACTATATGTGTGGGACGACCAACTCGGTCTTTTTTCTACATTTTAATGGTAGCCGAGCTCACTTGCTTTGATAATGGTAGAAAGGGCTTTCCGTATTCTGAAAGGGACCTCTACAGTACATTTCATCTGCAATCCAGTGGAAGGACTCTGCATTATGTAAGTTTCAATAGAGAGGTCTCTACTTTGAATGTAAAAGATAGCAGATGTAACTCTCTTCTGGCCATATAACTTATCTCTGCTACCCAGGTGGCTATTTTCAGTATCCAATAGCCTCTGGAAAGGCAATATCTGTTAGTTAGTACCATACAGTAGCCATATGCACTCCCTTATTTAAAAAATAAATAAAACATCGGCTAATCCTGCTTTGTGTAAATGTTATTTTTCACTAATTTAATATCACATTGCAGTTTCTTCACGAAATCATCGCTAGATATAAGAAAACTATTTTAGAAAATATTATTTAATTCCAGGAATTCAGTAACCTGTTCAGCGGTAGGGGTACGTGAAGCACTATTGTTAGTTCCGTATAGTTCAGAAGTCAGAAAAAGAGGTTGCGTGAAAACAGTGCTTGGCACTTGTGCTCGATAGCGCAGCTAACTGATTGTCCTCCCCCAACTCCCACTGGTGTCACACGATAAGGTCAGCTGCGCAGGCAGAATTTAGTTACTCCATCGTTTAATCGATGAGGTAATTCCACCGAGAATATTATACAGGCTGGGTATAGTGATTACATCTAGGGTAACCCCCTATGAATTTTATTGGAGAGACCGGTACTAGTAAGAGGGGAAAAGAGAGAGATAGACAATGCCGGTAGTAGATAGGTCATCGGCACTAGGTGTAGAATCGGCCAATGTTATTCTGGTGGCACCGGATTTTGTGAGGTGGATCCACTCTGTTGGGAACCTTCCAAGTAGACGCGCCCAAATGACACTTTTGTACGTGTGTCTGTGTGAGCGGGATGAAAGTGTGAAGCGCTAGACATGCCGACCACTTCGTCATTTTTCATTCCCTTGGGGGGCCTGGGGAGGCGATCATTGTTGTCAACATAAATTTTGTAACGATCGCAGGGGGGTCACGCCATTTGGGTTATTCGAACGACTTTGAAATTTAAGAACCGGTATGGTAATCCATAGTTTTCATCGGCTACCACATTTGTTTCCGCTATATTAGCTAAGCTGTGGACTGGTTCAAAATGAAGTTGTTATATGCATTGTGCTCGGCATATGCTCGCATTATTGTAATTGAAAAAAAATACATAACAACTTCAGTCACAGTTGGAGTGTTAGTAAATTCTATCAGTTTTAAAATCATAAATTTTGGTCAATATTTTTGCAAGTATGTAGTGTCCTATCTGCTATTGCTTTAAAATATTGGAAGCATAAACTGGTTATACATCCATAGGGCATTGGTGCATGTGGCACTGAAAAACCTGGGCGGATTTGAAAACAAACTCAGTGCACCGTTACACGAGGATTTAAGGATAATTATTACTCAGCTAAGTGAGCAAGGAACGAAGTAATAAAAGGTTCATAGTGCTAGGTTTTTTCCTGCTCTCGACCTAGATGCACAACACAAGCTTCAAAAACAGGCATTAAATAAGACCGATTTTCATCAGGAAAGCCAATACGAGTCCTGGAGGCTTAAAAGGCAGTCAATAGTGAAATTTTCCTATCCATAAACGGTTCGTCGTCGTCATTAGTTCCAGGTGGAGGATCAGGGTGGATTAAAGATTGTCAATCGAAATCGAGGCGTAGTCGTCTAAAAATCTACCAGATAGATCCCAAAGCGAAGAATCGAAAGTGTACGGACAGAAGGGATTTCTTCCGTCAGATAATTTCTCTCCGGATATTCTGCCAGCACGTTCGATTCCGGCCAGACTGAAAAAAATGGGTCTGCCCCGAAGACCCCTTGGTTCATGTAATATGGAACCGTGTGAATCAATCAATCGTTGTCGCCATTCTGAGCGTGAAGTGTAAAAAAAAACCCATCTGAGTCCCTAATCCTGCGGGATTCCCATATCTCCGGAAGCAATGCACGTACACGAGCGCAATGAGACCTGAAAATCCCAAGCCCAACAGAATCAAAGAGGATCCTATAAAAGAGTTGCCGGCATCTGCATGTTGACACAACAAGTGACAGGGGCTTTTCCCCTCTTGCACTATATACGTATCCACTTGTGCATCTGAGAGCACGTGAGTTATTTCATGCGATTTCAAGTCGGGCAGTGGCGAATGTGGTAAACATTTGAGACCATAACTCTTGTGGGTTATGGGGAATAGGAGATTTGGCCTCTTGCCCTTGGGTAAGGGTATGATGAATTAACGAAAAGAGGGGGGCTCCCATCTTGTCGAGGCATCGCAGCAGCAACACAGGGCTTCACTTGCTCTCTATTTTGGGATGCCATATTTGCGCCAACCCCTGAGCTATTTTTGGAGAACGTGTTGGAGGGCCTTAAAACCCGCCAGTCGCCACTGTATAACTGCCTGTTTTGCTGATCTTTTTGGTGGGCTGAACAATTTTTTTGTGATGGTATAAACAATGGTTTGGCAATTTATCAGAATCTTGCATCCTGCTCAAAGATCATCAGCATCAACTTTATTACTACTGCCGGTACATATAAAAGTACCACGAGGTCGTAACTATCTGATCGGACACACCACAATGACAGAAAGTTAACAATCATATATTTGGCAGAAATCTTTCCCATGATCCGTATGGTGATCGGTAAACTTGTACGAAAATGGGAAAAAAAAACTCGATTCAACTTGAAAACGCGGTGCTTCTGAATCCAAATTGAAAATCCCCAGCTTTGGAAGCGATTGCCGATTCATGTTTCCTTAACAGCCCAAGCAGCTTAAGCAGGAAAAGTATTTGAGTAGGTGTA
Organism: Catajapyx aquilonaris; assembly: GCA_000934665.2. Classification (NCBI taxonomy): domain Eukaryota; kingdom Metazoa; phylum Arthropoda; class Diplura; order Dicellurata; family Japygidae; genus Catajapyx; species Catajapyx aquilonaris. The sequence goes on from KZ538702.1 coordinate 37,138, forward strand.
TTTGAAATACGGTATAATATTACTGGGATGTGAAGCTCAGTCGAAATACTACGCCACAATTATAGGCTACATATACAGTACATCCCGCGGGGCATACTGTTACGGCACGTGCAGTCATACTCACGTATAGAGATGAAAAGACTGTCGAATGCTGGGACCATGTCCACTTGACGAACAGTTTCACACAGTCGAGGTAATAAGCTTACCAACTTAATCGGCTTCAAAATTTTCCAGTGAATTTTAGGGTGTATTCAATGAGGCCATCGGAACCAAATTGGCTACTGAGGTCTGGAGTAGACTCTATGGACCTGGTCCATAGAAACAAATGCAAATCTGTGGCAGTTTACATGGTGCTTCTGATTACGGAACTTGTAGAGTGCACTCTTGGTCAGCAGTGGTTCACTTTCTGTATAGGATGTCATTTGGTGTCTACAGCCACGTTGCAGAGATAAATAGCATTAAACAAGGAGTGAATTATTATACTATCTAATGAGATCGCACTCTTTAATCCAAATTCATGGTAACACTTTAAAAATAAATTAGTGGTATGGAGGGACTCATGCGGGCCTGCTATTATGTATTCTTTGAGATTAAAGCCAATTATTTTTGTGAAGAGGCTGCGGATCGCAAAATAATGGCATGTCTTCATGGAGTGGTCTGCAAGAGTTTGCCATAATGGTTTGTCGGAATCATCATGAAACACTCTCTATATATACGTCGCGTGTGATGGAGGAAAATGATTAAGGATTAAATAGGCGGTATCCCTCCATTAAACGGCCCCATACATTAATGTGCAGCATTTATTAGGCATTGAACTTTCTAATAAAGTTATTATGAGACTCATTTTTTTATGTCTCACCTTTGCCAAACCGGAAGGCACAAATAGTAGATTGGTTAGCAATATAATTATGCTGCCTAAGAGTGGCAAACATATCCGTTATGGTATTTTCCCATGTAGAACTGGTGGGTCCAATATGATATAGACATCCTTTTTCTGCTAACAACTTTTTTGCCTTGGCATATAACAACCGAACCCCGGTTGGTTATATCAGAGTTGCTGGATTCAGAAAATATATCTTCGTTGCAAATGCTGGTCGTTTTCCGTTTTTGAAGGAGGAAAAATTATTTCCCACAACGTTGTCCTCATTTCCACACAAAAGGAAATTGAGAACAGTAAAGTATACCTGTATACCTTTTATAGGGAACCCCGACAGTAATATCTGAGGTAATGAATGTATTTACGGTACATTACATCAGTAGTATATCCGCAAATAAATTAACGCTACAATGCGCAGCAAGGACTTCAGCAGGTTTCTGGATTCAGCGAGACTTTCTACCTCTGCGGTGCTCATAAGTTGGATCCCCTGAGCGGACAGAGAATTTCCCAAGTGGAAAGAATTTTGATGGGTTCTCGGCTGTGTAGAAAGGGTTATCTCAGAATGCCCCGAGTTTCTCACACACTACAGTAAGAAATATTTGACAAACCGACTTAATTAAATTAGTAATCCATCATGAGTCAGCACAGGGATGGTGGTAAACGATCACGAGGGATCTACTGTATGCTCAGATATATAATTGGGTCTGTCCATTGGCCACGACAATATTAATTATAACGGGAACCTACGAACGTCGTACCAGGAGCTAGCCCATTCAGATACCTATTGAACCAAACTTACTGCATTTATGGATGTCATCAAACGTATAATTATCGCTTTTGTGATTTCATTATTGTTAGCTATTAATCACCATTAACCTGTGCTATGCTGTGTGGAAACGATCCTTTCGTTGCAATCTGAACATAATTACGAATCGATTTTAAACCCCTCCACCCCTCGTGCATACCGCATATTCCCTAGGAAAACATTCCGTTACGTACTTAGCAAGACTCGGAACTCTGGCGTCTGATTTCGGATTCCAATTTTCCAAAGTTTTCGGGAAGCGAAGGTGATTGGGGTGCACCCCCACGCGCTCCTAAACCTCCTCCCTTGGAGCTGATTCACATCATCGCAGTCCCAGGAACGAATGTTGCCTCTCCTCTGAATGAAAGTTTCCGATATCTCCAGGGAGAAAAGTCTTTAAAGGAGTAATGGAATTTTTCGTCCACGAAGTTTTACTCCTTTTTTCCGACACCGCGCGTAGTAATGAGGGCAGAGGTTGGAGGTAAAAAAAAAAAATGATTTTCTTGTCACAACAGTAACAACATCATACAAACTCTTGTTTTTCATGCATGTCAAACATTGTCCTCATCAAACGAGGGTAGAGTGGTAATAACATTAAGCCCTCCCCCTCTAAGCGCTCATGTCCTGTGGCGCCGAGGTGAATAAGGACAACAGGTTTGTTCTGGGACACACGGTATATGCAAACGAGAAAGCTAGCCCCCCCCCCCCATGCAATCACTCTAATTATTATGCGCAAATAATCCTCTTAATTTTCTCATGCGAATGCTATTTCTGCCACCTGAAGCACTCTTGCATTTTGCCAGCCCTCTAGAAAAAAGGTTCCAGCCATTTCCACGAATTGGACGGAGAAAGTGGATTTTTCCAAATAAATGAGGGCCGTATTTCAACAAAAAAAAAATATTTAAATCTCAAGTGCAAGCGACATATGACATTACTTTGAGAAAAAGTGCGAATGAGGAAAAAAAAACAGCATGCATTTGATAAGCAGAAAAGAAAAAGCGAACTCTAGGCTCTCAAGTCGTACTAATTGAAGCATGGCCACCTCTCCGTATGTAATTAAGCCCGTCGCAATCACTGATCCGTAAGGAAAACACGCCAGAGTGCGAATTCCTTTGTGGACACGGAGCACTCACTTGGACCAATCCTCATTAGGCAGTTTGCACGCTAATGAAGACTACATATTCGACTAAATAAATTTTTTTTCACTAAAATCCTCTCCCAGCTTTGCTACTGCATACCCTAGGACTAGAGAGGCGTATAAGAGCGCCCAGGCTGGAAAATGCAATTTAAAGTTTGGAAGGTCATGTTGTTGACAAGTAATGAGGATACTGGAATGTCAAGGGTGAGCAGTGGATATTCTTTATTATTCCGAATTGGAACAAGGCCCGGAGAGCAGTTGACTATCTGGCGCCCGGTGTCTTGCTATTGATTCCGCGTCTCCACACGATCTGTAGCGGTGCATGTGATTTCTAGAAGTAGTGGTGAAGTGACAACCCTGCCCGAATAGCCCTCGCCCAATCGTTTGAATTGGCGGGCCATGTGCTGATTGTGCGATGCGCCACAGTGTTGCCAATGTATAGGTGTCTAATCTTCTGGTTTGTTATTCTTTACAGGGGTGATTAACAGAGGTGATTCATTTAGACGACGTCGTTCTCGCAGCAACAGCCTGATTCCTCAAGCTGATGGCGGTGCTATGTCCGATCTGTACGGCAACAGTGGCAAGTGTGACACTCCTCCACCGATACAGCCTCAAGCGCTAACTCCACTGGTACCTATCCGTGACACGTGCGGACCAAGTGTCCGACTCAAGTTCGACACCTTCCAAGTGGCCATGATGGGAGCCCAGGGGGTAGGCAAGACAACGCTGATTAGCCAGTTCATGACGTCCGAATGCATCAATGCTTACGATCGACAGCGCGGTAGGTGCCGCCTTCTCTTTTGTGTAATTTTACTCTACTCGTCGTTATACAGCATGCGTTTGTACCAGTTACACGGTAGGTCGTTCCTGTCAGGAACTTGCTGACTCTTGAGTCGTAGAAACTGCCTTTCCGTGAATTTCCGGAACTGTAGGTTTCCGGGGCTTTCAGACCTATTGGAGCAGATCATGATGACTGGCTTTTCGTGGCCAGCGTGAAGTTTATGAAAGGATACTTATCATTTTGCCTTCTGCAAACAGTGCATGTAATCTACTCTCGAGTCTTTAAAAAAATGCAATCTGTATCATTCAGAAAAAATTTTCATCGTGTTCATGTACAAATGATATTAGTATCGATACAAGCTCAGCCATAACGTATCACAACATGCCTCATCTGACATTGGTGCGCTCTTTCCAGTGAAAAACAAGTTTTTCAATGCTCCTCTCGTGGAAGGCAGTTCCATGCTCCTGGAGCCTCTGCGATTCTCACTTTTTCTTGAATTGAGACCTTTTTCATTCAGAGATGCTGCAACGTTCATCATTGTCCTATAGCACAATCCATGAGCTCAGTAACTCCAACTTCTTTGCTTAAGTAATATATATATATATATATATGTCTAGAAACACGTTGTCACCTACATGAAAAGGCGGTGAAAGGCTCAACGAGTGGCCTTCTACTAACTGGACAGTCGAACAACTTCTCTTCCGATGGAACAAATGCGCCAACGTCTGAGAATAATATGAAGAATGGCTGAAAAATGGAGAATAATGCACTTGCATTTGAACATCTCAGTTTTGGCACTTCCATTAAAATAAAGTGTTTAAAAAGTAAAGACATTAATATGCTTCGCATTAATTTGCTTGAATAATCATGATTGTAAATAATAACCCGCTTTATTCTTAGTATTCCAGTTAAGTTGGAGGGGGGGGGGGAATCAAAGATTGTAAATGCGACATTCAAATAGCCTAGATAAAACTATCCCGACAAGATGACCTATGAAAATTATAAAGAAACCCTCACCCAGGAGATCCCTCATCCGGGAATCGAACCCAGTACTTCCCCACATAATATTTATTATGATTTACATCAATCTCATCAGTAGGCCAGACTATACAAAATTACCTGAAGGGTTTGTAAGTACCCTGATCCCATTTGCCAAAACATGGAGTAAAGTGGTGCAAATGAAGAGCGCAAGAAATCGTAAATAATTAATTGCGACTTGGCAGATGGCAGATTAATCCACTTTAGTGCTCGTCGGTGCTCATTATACAGATATTTAAGCTTCCGTACATTGCCCCGAGAAGCATGCAATACCAGAAAGTGTCTTTCCATTTGCAAGGGATTCGAGCCACTTTAGTCTCACAAACGACCTCAACCTGTAAGCTAATTCTGACAACCCAGGCACGTTGAGAAGAGTTACAGCAGTACAGTCGCCCAAGAGACTCTGTAGTTTAGTGGTAAAACACATGCTCTCTCGAGTGTGTACCTGGGTTCGATTCCCAGCAGAGGCGCATGGGTCTGACGCTGCTCTCTATATGCTCACTCTGCATTTTGTCACTCCGGGACACTAAAGTGGCCGAATGTTGCGTGTAAGTAGTTGGCCACTGCGGCACCAGTCCTATTAGGCGACAAAGTGGGCAAATGGGTGTGGCGGGTGATCAAAATGGCAGAATCATGCACCGTTGCATTTTGCATACACTGTACAGTACATTACACTCACACCGGCATCATCTTGGCTCGAATCCCACATTGGCTAGGAATACAGGAAGGACAGGGAAATCGCAAAGGTCGTTAAATGACACCATCAAGAAAGGACGATGCACTATTGCTCTTGCAGCTTTTCAAAGGGGTTCTTCCCTGTCCCTTCACCTCCTCTTCTAATAATAGAGCCCTTTCGTGTACTGTCACGCCTCATTTTTACTTGTCCACCTTTCGGGATAAAATGTCCACATTTCTCTTTTCCCCCCTTTCCCCACAAGATTTTGGCAAGTTTTGCTCGTTTTCTTGCGGTGATATGGCGCGGAAAAGCGTTTGAAACACGAAACAGAGACCGCGTGAGTTACGACCTCGTCGAGTGAGATGGAAAGGGTGGGCTTAACTACAGTGAAAAATTTCAACCAGACGCGCCAGCCCTTAAGGTGTCTGTCCAGCAATTGCGACACAGGATGTCACTACACGGGGATTCCCCTTTTGCTTTGAACTCATCATGTTGGGACTGGTCGCATTTACATAATATCCGATCAACTGGACGAGCACACGAGGCACCAGGGGGCTCGCCTATGGCGCAATATCAACAAAACTATATGATAATCCTGATTTCCCCCCCCCC